>CAKNWW010345024.1:0-13632 GCA_932074435.1 Andricus kollari
AAACCGAGGAAGTGAACCTTCATAAGGTGATTCAGCGTTGCTTCGTTGTCTTCGGCAAACTCACCATTATCGCGCCTAATGAGCCCGAGGTGAGCCTCCGGATTTTTCGCTAGAATCTTGTGGAGCCTCGCTGTTTCCGGAATGTTTTTCGATTCCTCGCAGAAGCCCCTTCAATCTTCCTGCTTATACTTTCTAATATTTTTATTGTATTTACACTGGGCCGTCTTATAGATGTACCAGTCTGAAGGTAAATTAGTTCTGTTTGCCCTATTGCACAACATTATTGTCTTTTTTCGGAGTTTTTCTAGGTGTGTATTCCACCACTCTGCTCCCTTCCTAGACTTAATTGTGCTTATAGGGCAACTGTTCTCATATGATGTGGTCAGAGCCCTTTGCAGAAAATCCGCGGCGTGCTTTAACTCATCAATGGTACCATAGCTTGTGGGAAATTCCGCAAGCCTTCCTTTGAGTTCCTCTTTATATGAGTCCCAACGTGTATTTCTGAGGTTTCTGATCTTGGAAACCACTGATTTTCCTAGGGTTAACCGAAACACGATATATTTGTGGCCCGAGAGAGACTCCTCATCGGAGACTCTTCACCTCACTACCCTGCTCCTCAGTACACTCGAGTATAGAGTCAAATCGAGAACCTCACTCCTGTTTTTAGTCTGGAATGTGGGAGTGTGACCCCGATTCAGAATCTCCAACTCTGCTACTGCTATGTATTCAATTAAATCTCTCCATTTATCATTTATGTTTTCGCTTCCCCACACCCTCTCTGGAAGGCGGGGGCCCCTCGGCATCGCCAGGGAAATAAGCCGAGGCAATAAGCGCCTCTAGCCTTTCTCCGCTACTGCCCCTGAGTCTCACCTTAATAACGGTGAGATCTCTAGAGCAGAGTTGTGGCCCCTTATATATGGAGCCATATATTGACAAGCCACTAATCCTTTCCCTGTATAACCAGGGTTCTTGGATTAGGGCAATTCCTGCCTGCAACACTGACAAGCGCCTGGCCAGAACCGCCGAGGCGCCTTTGCTGTGGTGCAGATTAATCTGCATCATGGGCATTCCTGTCTCAGCCATTAAAAGGCTAATTCAGGGCCCCTAGATTGGGTCGGTAATCCATAGCCGCAAGGGCTCCAGGAGTTCACACCGCTTGTGGTGGACTGCCCCCTGAGTAGCCTTTCACCACTGGCGGTGGATTAGAAGAGGGTTCCGGCACGGGCCTCTCATTGTTTTTGTTTTGTTTTTCGTGTTTCATTTAATTTTAATTTGAAAAGAGTTTACTTGAGGAAAAACTTGATCCATTAATTTTTAAAGTTTCTAACTTTACTTCATCTTATTTCAATGTGGATTTATATTTTTAAGCAGAAATCTTTGAACTGTTCAATTTATAAAATTTAATGGTTTGAAATTGTACAGTTAAATGTCATTTAATTTAAAACTCTTAATTCAAAAAGTGTTAAAAACTTCCATTTTATACATGTAAATTATTGAATTTTTGAATCCAACATTTCTAAATTAAAAATATTATGAGCTTCAATTTAAAAAGTTTTAAAGTCAAAAGACTTCGACTTTGAGTGCTTTTTTTTGCAGTCCAGGTTTAGTTACTTCAAATAACAAAAAAATTTCAAAGACCATGACAATTTTTTAACAACCCGCAAAAAGTCGAAAATTCTTTTCCTATACATTAGGACGGCCACCATGGTACGATTTCCAGCTTTACTCACTGAGAAAAATGGATTATACACGGCAATTAAAAATATGTTACCGGATATAATCTTGGACTATTAACGATGGGACAGCGATCCAGATTATTAGCACTACAATCTATAGATATTAAGAAATAGATATTACAGGATAATATCTTGAATTATAATACTTTATAATCTGAGATAATAAAATCTATAATCCAAGATTTTAAAATCTAATATCCATATTAGAATCCTGCTCCATTAGATAACCTCAAATATATATAATAATTTGTGCAAACGTATTTATAAACCTATACAAAATTTTTATAGAAGAGTTTGGAAGTAGAACTGGAAACACATTTCAATTTTTTAAAGACACAATAAGCAGGAAAGTGGATATCATAAGACTACAAACACGAAAGTAAAGGAGGCTAAGTTTCTGTACTTGTACAAGTGGCAGTGATATGCAATGAAAATAAATATAAACTTACCCATTTTCTAAATTCAAATCACACGTGATTTAGCACTAATAATCATTTTATAACTTAATTATCACTTCTTTCAATGGAAACGCATGCATATGACAAGCGCCACGATGCGACGTACCATCTGAGACTACACAGATGCCTGCATATTTTAAAATCTGAGATGTTACAATTTAATGCCTGAAGATTATAAGAATTTAACATCTAGAGATTATATTTGTTAACATCTTCATATATTAGAAAAATATTATAGATTATATGCGCTAATATACTTTTCTATACGGTGTATTATTCTTTAATTCTATTATCCAGTTCGTATAATCCATTTTTCTCCGTGCTGAAACAATAAGAAGGTGATATAGTGAAAATTGTAAATAGTTCAGATCACCTCGAGAAACATGACGTTTTTACAAGCCACTGTATCTAAATGGAAAAACAATAATTATTTATTTTCTTAATCCGCTTAACCTTACTCTATTTACGTTAAAAATAAGCTTTTAGAAATGTATGTGTAAAAATAGATTAATTTCGTGAAGAAATGAACATGATTAAGTTAAAAGTGTTAACTAATATTCGTCAAAATTCTCATTTTTTTCATTTGATTAATTTATAAAAAAAATAAGATAGGGATCATTCCAAAAATATAATTTTTAGACTTTCATGTTTATTTAAAATGGAGCATCCTTTTGCGCTAAAGTAGCATCTTCAATCGCGCATTTTTAGGTTCATTTTTTTTTAAATTATATAAATATAATTTTCCTATGTTTCTTGAAGACATTCAAACAGGTTTTTGAACATTTCTGATATTTCGAAATCATATCTAGAAAGTTTCTAATAACGTTTTTTTTTTTTTTTTTTATTTCACATGATTTTATAACATCTTATGAAAACTTCAGTTCAGCTTAAAACACATTTCTATCTTCTGATAGTTTGAAAGAAAATTGCAAAAATTGTATGAATTTTTGGAAATCTTTCCAAGTGTACAAATATTTTTAATCTCTTCAAAACTTCAAAATTCCTAAAGGTCTTTTGAAAATCTTTGGAATTTCAAAAAAAAATCTTTCAAACTATTCAATTAGAATTAACTTATTGTTCGGAAATCTCAAAAAATATATATTTTGTTTTCAATTTTCGGAAACATATTCAAATTTTTAATTATTTTTAAAATTTTTGCAAAACTTCTATATATTTTCTAAAATGATTAGAATTTAATCTAAAACTTTTGAAAAATATTTGAAATCTAAGAAAATTAGCTTGAAATTTTCCAGATTCTTTTTTGACAATTTGAAAAATCTCTTGAAATTTTTTGGAATCTTTTTAAATATTCTTTTAAAATTAATGTTACGAAATAAACAATTATGTCTAATTTTCTTAGAAATCGTAAAAAAATTGCACTTTCTTGAAATCCCTCAAAATTTTTAAAAAGCTTCTGAATTTGGTATTCAAAATTTTCAAAAATCTACATTTTTTCAATTTTGTCAAATCATTTTGATTTTTAAATTATTTTTCCAGGTAACTTACATAAATATTTTGATTTATTTTGAATAAATTTAAAAGGCTAAAATTATAATTTTTGAACAAAAAAGTACCTTCAGATATAAGGAGGGGATAAGATAGGATCTTTGGTAAAGAGATAATAATTTGTTAAAAACTTGTTACTCCTTGCATAAGCCTATGTATGCTAATGACAATATACAGAGATTATAAGGTGTCACGAATGCAGAAAAGATTCTTGGATTTTAAACCGTCAAAAAGCGTTTCTTTGATGCAAAATCGACTGAGTTTTTTTCCGTACGGCTGTTAAACCACCCCCAAACTTGATACTATTTTCAAAAAAATATAACTTTCATTAGATCTATCAGGTAACAGAATGTGGATTTTTTCATTTGAAGTTGGTTTAACAGCTTTTCGAGCGTTTGTAAAAAAATCCTGAAAAAATCTCTGTTGATCTGCCACCAAACGAAAGGTTTTCAGGATTGTCATCTTAAAGCATAATGATATTATATTTAAGCTACCCCATTAGAGATGGAGATTACCAGTATTATGTTAAAGGATATCGAAATCGCTCTCCAAGCGAGTTAAAAGGAACTTGTATGTAGTATTCTCTATGATTTTCCAAGATAATAATAGATGCTAATAATTATTTCACAGGTAAATAGAGCAGATCAGGACAAAGCAGGACTCCGCAACAAAATCATAAAACACTGACATGGATATGTATTATGTTGGAGGTGGTGACGTAGACTGCTTACAAATTTCCGTATTGTTTCAATAAAACTGGAAATGTTACAGTATAGCGTTTTTTTATTGCACCATTCTATTTTTCACGTTTCCCATTCCTATAAGCTATTTGCAACTAATATAAACAGTATAAAATAAATTTATATATTTCCACTAAAAAAGTATTAGTTTTCCACCATCGACTTAGGAAATACTACGACTATTCGAATGATTAATTTTCTACTTGTCTTTATTGGCTCACTTTTCTCCAATTGAGTTAGTAAGATTTCACTCTCTTTCATATTTAGAGAGGTCCTGCTAAAAAGCGATATAAGGCAGTAGTTAATGGTTAACAGTAAAATATTTGCCTTATTGATTGATACAAATAATTCGTTTAGTACAGATTGTTAGTTAGTTTATTGTAATAAAATTTAGGCGAACACATAATTAAAAGGGGTTGGAAAAGTACATCTAATTTGATTTTTTTTTCCTTTACATCAAAATATTTATCATAAAACTTAACATTAGGTTGAGGTTTTAAAATTGATATCGCCATAAACATAAGCCGAAAGCTATAATCTTTAGTGCATTGATTGTGTATAAAAATATATTATATAAGTCTGTTCTCGATCTAAAATCTAGTATTTGAGTCAGCTAACTCTCCTTTTTTACTGTTTGAAGCCTTATACAGTTAAAAGCCAGGCATTCCGTAATAAAGTGCTCCAAAGTATCCATTTTATGTAGGTTACACATTCGACAGACGCTGCCAGTATCAAATTCATATTTCAGACCACTCCAGTAATTTCTCGTATACTTAGCACCGCTTAACCTGTTCTAACAGAGCAGACTTAATTTACTGCTATTAATATCCTTATGTAAGTAATCATTTGACGAGACAATGCTCTTAAAAATACACGAATACCCTTCCCCCCAGAAAAAATTTATCGTTTTTTTTTTATTATTTGAACTTTTATGAAAAGCCACAATTTTGGACTTTGCCAAATTTACTTGTTATTCATTTAAATGACAATAGTGACTTAAAATATTCAATTTCAACGGAACATCTTATGGGGATTCTTCCAAAATTGCAATATCGTCCGACACCTGATGCCCTGAAGTCTCTAAACAAATGTTCAATGTCGCTTACAAACAGTAGAAATAAAATTAATCGAAAGGAATGCCTGCTTAAAATCAACGAAGATTGCGAAGAGAGTTCTGCCATTATGCCTTATTACCGAGTGAATGGCTGTATTTAGTATAAGTACATTATCTGTGCAACTACGCCCTTTCCTAAAACCAGTTTGATCTTCCGGTACTATCCCCTTGCTTTCGACATATTTCTGTAATCTTTCAGCCAGGATGTGCGTAGATATTGTAGTGATATTATTGAAAAGCGAGATTGGTCTGTAATTACTGGGGTCACTTTTATCCCCTTTTTTTTGTATGTAAATTACAATAGTTTTTATTTTCCCCAATCGCATGGTACAATACCAGAACTCAGAATTTTATTGAACATATCCAAGATAAAGATTAGAACATTGGCATAAATATTCTTATAAAACTCATTTGCAATTCCGTCGGGACCTGGATCTTTTCCATTCTTTAACCTTTGAATACTATTGGTTTGTTCCTCAAAATCAAGTGGACTGTCCAATGCAGAAATACTTTCTGTACCATCTATTTCAAACTTACTATGTTGTATTTTTGGGAAATTTGTAATGTAAAATTCTTCACATGTTTCAAATGAAATAGGACACTTTATATATTCTCTATAAGAAAATTGTTCAATAGTTCGCCAGAAATCTTCTGCATACCTAATTTTAATTAAAGTTTTAAGATCCTTGTCCCTGGCTACTTTCATCTTTTGTTGTACTATGTTATTATGTCATTCTTTTGCTCTTATAAATTCATCCAATTCACTATCCATGAAATTATAATTTTCAGCTTTTTTCAGACTTTTATTGTGTTCAAATTTAGATTCAGTGTACTGCCTGTTCTGCCAATCCTAGCCTTTTAATGTTCTATTAGTATTCCTTATTGAGCGCGTTCCGCAAAGATTGGCTTTCGTAGTAACAACTTTAATTGCAATTTCCAGACTTGAATTCATAACCTTAATCGGAGCCTCTTCATCCTGAATAATTTTTGAACACTCCACATGCATCTTATATGACTCCCAATATGACTCTGTATCAAATTATGTCAAAATCCAAAAAGCTTCTCTGCTGACTGAGATCCAGATCATAAACCTTCCTGAACCCGCCGATATTCCAAAATGCAATTTTGTGTTGTGGAGTTAATTGGGTGGGCGTTGTTCTCACTTCATTGTAATTTGGGTCTCCTGACTGCTCAGTTGATGCCGGAGAATCCTGATGTAGAAAGGAGCTTAATGTACCCCTTGCTACAGAGCCATTCTTCTTTTCGCTGCATTTGGTATTTGCAGCCTTATTCTTCTGCATTGTGAAACTTCCAGGTGGACGACCTCTCTGGCGTTTACTATGCGAGCGTGAAGGAATTTCTGAAATAGTACGTTTCTTTCCTTGTACTTGTGGAGTCGAGGGGTCATCTCGATCTGAGATGATTTCATTTACAGTTATTCCCTGTAATTAATCAAGTGATTAGGATTTATTATTTATCCTAATTACGCCATTGAACACTGTGACACTTATATTTTTTTCCCGCACATCCTTGTATAGCCCTCAGCTCTGATAGTTAATGTTTCTAGATTCGCTATCGAGATCGGCATCGATGTAAATTTGAGAACCTCGTAAATTGGATCTTTTCTCCATAATTGATTATTTTATAAAGCCGGATGACAGACCCATAATAATGGGTCTAGTGTGGCTGGGCCTAGGTAGTCCCAGCCTTTTCAAAAAATCTACCTCTTTGAAATCGAGATCGATCTCAACTTTAGATGACAGCATCGTTTGGATTTTGCTCAGCAGAGATCTCTTCGAATGGTCACCTGGCTCCAGGATTCTATTAATAAGAATGTGGTTCTTTCCAGCTCGGATATTTTTGAATCTATTTTGCTCAGAAATTTGATTTATGAGGTCTGCATTCTCCTCTTGTAATTTCTGGATGTTCTCTTTATTAGCATTTATATCAGCTGACGTTTTACCTATTTCTTCTCTGATTGTTGACACTGTACCCTTCCTAATGTTTTCCTGTCAAATTTCCGGGTGCTTCTTAAGTGGTTGTTCATCCATTTTACACACAGGTATCAGCACAAGTCAAAGGCGAATGTGAAACCTTAGAATTCCACAGATCGCGATAGATCGTGTTAGCTGATTTTCACGACCAGGACCATACCCCATTTATTCCAGTTTGTTTGATTCAAACAAAAAATTGGCTTTTATTAAACAGTGGATTTGCTTAAAATCTGTTTATCTAAATTTATAAAAATATTTATTTGATTCAAAGAAAAAATACAATGCAAAGCAGTGCTACAAAATGCGGCCAGGCGTGCTAAGGCGCTGCCAGCAGGATTCCCTGCGGTACAAACCTAACATTTAAATTGATTGATTCTTTAATTGCTCTGATAACGCTGATATTTTTCACGGTGTGGTGTGATTCTAAGGGTTCCAATTCACTGGAAAACTATCATTTAATTGAAATATGGACTCAATATGTCTAGTGTTGGATATAATTGAAGGTTGGGGCTTTACCTTGGATATAATTGAAGATTTTTAAGGTAAGTATTTTTTTTCTAACCTCCTTTCTTTATAAAGATGATAGGTATATGAAGCAGATAAATATATGTATATATACATACAGGGTGTCCAAGTATTCAAAATACATATTTATATTTCTTCATTCCTTGTGAAAAACCAAATAGAAAATGATGAATAAAAAAAGTTGATTAAATGCATAATTACCGAGTAATTAGCAATTAAAGATTAACAAATCAAAAAAATTAAGTTAGAAACCCGACAGTCCATGAGCCATCGCTGAGAGTGTGTGAGAATACAAGTTCAGATCGTATGATTTCCGCTCCGTTTGTTTTTGTAGGAGGTTTTGACTCTTTGGTGCAACTTCACACTTAAACGAGATTCAAAAATTAAAAAGTATCTTTTTCGTAGCAACCAAATTAGAAAAAATTGCTCAACGAGTTAATTATCTTACTTGAAATGCATTTGTTGTTTGAAATCTGTAGGACCCTCCTGAATTCTTAGCATTCTGCAGAACTCTCCCAAGTTCTGTAGCAATAATTACTTTACCAATTTTGAATTACTGTGAACACTTTTGAATACATTGAATTATTTGGAATTTCAAGAATTTTAAATACAACGTGTATAAACTGTCGGTACCGGCAAAAAATTGTCGGTACGAGTAAAAAAAATTACCGGTGCCGACAATTTTTTTTATCGGTTTTTGAACCGTACCTGAAATTCAAGCAAGTTATAGAATTTGAGGAATTCACGAATTTCAAGCAATTTATGGAATTTGAGGAATTCATTGAACTCAAGGAATTCATGGAATCCGGGGAATTCATGAAATTCAAGGAATTCACGGAATTCATGGAATTCAAACAATCGGCGGAATTCAGGGAATTCACGGAATTCACCAAATTCATGGATTTCACGGAATTTATGGAATTCAAGGAATTTATAGAATTTAAGGAATTCATGAAATTCACGAAATTCATGGAACTCGCAGAATTCTCGGAATTCCATGAATTCCATCAATTCGGCGAATTCCATGAATTTCGCAAATTCTGCGAATTTTATAAATTCCGTAAATTCCATGAGTTCAATGAATTCCGCCAATTTCATCAACTCCATTAATTCCATGAATTACTTGAATTCCATGAATTCCGTGAATTCCACGAATTCCACGAATGCCGTAAATTCCGTGGCATTATATGCATCCCGTGAGTTCCATGCATTCCACAAATTCCGTGAATTCCTTGAATTTCACGAACTGTTTGAATTCCACATATTCCGCGAATTCCGTAAATCCCACGAACTCCGTGAATTCTTTGAATTTCATGAACGGTTCAGAAACCGGTAAAAAAATACTCGGTACCGGTAATTTATTTTTACCGGTACCGTCATTTTTCTTACCCATACCGACAGTGTATACACTTCGTATTTAAAATGAAATTTCAAATAATTCAATGTATTCAAAAGTGTTGAGGGTAATTAAAAAATGTTAAAGTAATTATTGCTACAGAACTCGGGAGAATTCCGCCGAATGCTAAGATTTTAGGAGGTTTTCTACACATTTCAAACAACGCATGCATTTTAAGTAAGAGAACTAATTCGTCGAGCAATTTTTTGTAGTTTTGTTGCTACGAAAAAGATACTCTTTTTAATTTTTGGATGTCGTATAAGTGTGAAGTTGAACCAAAGAGTCAAAACCTCCTACAAAAATAAACAGAGCAGAAATTATACGATCTGACCTTGTATTCTCACACAATAGCAGCAAGGGCACATGCACTGACTAATTACTAGTTAATCATGCATTTAATCAAATTTTTTATTGATTATTTTCTATTTAGTTTTCCACAAGGAAAATGCACACCCCGAGCATCTTGGACACATACTATCTGGTTGTCCAACTCATGCGGAAACGACCTACATCCAAAGGCACAATGCGGCACTAAGAGTGCTTTATTATCAGCTCTGTGACTCTTATGGCATCAGCACAAATACCGCTCCGCTAAACGCTCCTAGGGAAATAGAGTCAATTGTCGAGAATGGGAAGTGTCGGATATACTGGAACTTCATATTCTCGACAACTGCTTTTGTTGTGCACTCGAGGCCTGACATTGTTCTTCTTGACTTCGAGAAACGAACCATGGTCGTTATCGAATTTTTGACACCAGCTGACAAAAACATCATAGCCAAGGAGAATGAAAAGAAAGAGAGACATAAAGAACTTATATGGCAGTTGCGACGGCTGTACCCGGAATATTCCGTTAAGCTAATCGCCTTGATCATCGGCACTCTTTGAAGTGCCACGGTTTCACTGGTTAGTAGTCTAAAAAGCATCCTTGCGTGTCAAGGAAATGCTAAAACACTTGCGGGGAAAATCTAGGAGGCGGTCGTCCTTGGGTCGCTCCGTGTCTTCAGGGTGCACGAGCTACCAGCACCAGCTGACAAAAACATCATAACTCTATATATAGTTAAAAGTTTGTCATATGGACAAACGCAGGATTTCGCCGGGAGCGGGTGCTTATCTGAAAAATTGCACCTGCTCCCACCGCAATCACGGTAAATTTTCAGCTGTAACCACATGTCACGAACGTGAGATAGGTGGTTGCAGTCTACGACGAATACAATACGATGATGCGGAAAAAGTCTCGTGCATCCTGAGGACACGGAGCGACCCAAGGACGAACGTCTTCTGCATTTTCCACGCAAGTGTCTCAGAATTTTGTTGACGAACAGGAATGTTGCCGATGATCAAGCCGATTAGCTTACCAGAATATTCCGGGTACAACTGCGTGGCAACTTCCTTTCTTTTCCTTCTCCTTGGCTATGACGCTTTGTCAGCTGGTGCCGAAAATTCGATAAATAACATGATTCGTTTGTCGAAGTCAATAAGAACCATGTCAGACCACGAGTGCGCAACAGGAACAATTGTCGAGAGTATCAAGTTCAAGTATATGCGGCACTTCTCATTTTCGGCGATTGACTCTATATCCCTAGGAGCTTTTAGCGGAGCGGAATTTGGGTTAATGCCTTAAGAGTGACAGAGATGGTATTAAAGCACACTTAATGCCGCATCGTGCCTTTGGATGTAGGTCGTTCCCGCATGAATCGGACAACCAGCTAGTATGTGTCCTAGATGCTCGGTCTGTGCATGACACGCTCTGCAGATATTATCGGGAATGTCTTGGCTCAAAATGTGGCATGGGTATCCTAGAGTGGAAATGACACCGTCTTGGCATGTCAAAATGAAACCCTCCGTGTCGGACTTCAATCCGTGTGATTTAAGGAAAGCAAACCTTAGCTCGTACGACATCGCCAGATCCTCCACATTTCTGTGGAAGATGCCGTTCATCTTCTTCTTGAGGAGCTGTTCGCGGAAGTTTTTCTCCTCTGCTTTCTTAATCTAGACCTTCAGGAGTGAGTACTCGAGATGGATAAGGTTTGATGCACTGTACTCATCCCTGAGATTGAAGTCAAGACCAAGTGTTTCAGCAGGTCTTATCCATTTGCGACTATATGTGCTGTACCCAAAATTATCCTGTTGTGAAGACATTCAAGATTTAGTATTCCGCCACCGCCTTGACGTCGTGAGATGTAAAGTCGCGGAACAGGAGATTCAAGGTGCATGTTTTTGTTCATGTGCATAACCTTTCACGACCCGATATCAAGGGATCTGAGCTCTTCCTTCGTCCATGGAACCACTCCAAATTAATAGAGTAATACCGGGATGGCAAGCATGTTCGCCGCAGATACTTTGTTCCTCGCCGACAGTTCGGAAGACCAAATCCGTCGAATGAGACGTTGTTATCTACATCGGAGAGTATCCTTTATAGATGTCACGTCCTGAATGCAGCTCTGTGGCACGCCCAGGTATGTATAGGTCTCTCCAGTGCCAAGGTGTCGTATAGCGCTTCGTCGACGAGCTCAGGGTCTACGGGGATACCATTAAATTTTCCTTTCTTCAGATAAACCTTGGCGCATTTTTCTTACCCGAACTCGATTCCCATTTCTTGAGTGTACTCTTTGACAATGTCTAGAGCTAGAAGTAGTTTCTCTTGATTTTTAGCATAGATCTTAAGATCACCCATGAAAAAACCTGAGTGAATTTATGCTTTCGATTTCCAGGTTTGCCGCAGAGGTACCCTTCGGAATGGCGAAGTGCGAGAGATAGAGGCAATAATGTGAGGCAAAAGAGGAGAGGGCTCATGGAGTCGCCCTGAAACACACCACTCTGGAAGGTGACGCTGTTAGTGATCACACGATGTTTTCCACATGAGATAGTAAATCTGGTTTTCCAAAGCAGCATTAATCTCTCTTTGCACCTCACGAAGTGTGGATGAACCTTCAAGCTTTCCAACAGACACATAATAAGTCTATGGGAGGTTGAATCGAAAGCTTTCCGGTAATCAATCCAGGCCATCGATAGGAATCGCTGATAGAATGCTGCGTCTTTACAGACACATCTATAGATATGCAGGTTCTCCCGACATCCTGCTACGCCTTTCTTTGAGCCACATTGTTCGTACATATCTCGCCACACAGGTCCAATTCTCCGAACAATCCTATTATTTAGGATAGGTCTTCCGACTTGAGGCATGAGGTGAAAATGCGGGCCAGATGCTGGTGAGTTGAAGAAAACTTCTTCCACCAGAAGGTCTTGATACCATCTGGTCCCGGAGCGGAATAGTTCTTCATGCCTCTTAATACGTTTTTCACCTCCCCGGGAGTGATAGGTGGGCATTCCTCTTCAGGTATTATGAGGGCACTGCACAGCTCCTTGAAGCTATTTATATTCTTCGAGTGTTCTTTCAGTGAATGCTGGACTTCGTAGACTTCTCTCCAAAATGCTCCGATCTCCTCTGGTGTGGGCGAGTGAACGACAGTCACTGGAGGGTCTTGGAAGAGTCAAGACGGGTCAGACAAAAACTGTTGATTTTCTCTGACCCACCTCTCTCTCCGCTCCAGACTTCTCCTAGCGTTAGATAGTACTCGTATTCTGTCAACAATATGCTGCCTGATGGTGAGTAGCTTTGACTTGTTAAGCGAGCGATGACAGATCCGTAGCTCGCGCGCGAACTGTCGAACCTTGGCAGTGAAAGTCCTGCCAGATGTTATGTAGTCAATCCCACACTGAATGAGGGACGCCTACTGTCTGGCCCAGCCTATCTTTGTGCTGAGTTGATGCATTCGTCTTTTGGTCTTATGATCAACCGTCGTTTTTGTTTTACGGTTTGCATCTGCCAAAGCTCTAGCTGCATTATACGCACTACAATTAATAGTCCAGAGGTCAGGTTCTTCGGGAAAATCTCCACGAATCTCGCCATCCAGTTCAGCCAGATCTTTGGGCTTAAAAGAAACCTGAATGTTGATGTTTCTCCGGGTCCTGAAGCATCGCTCTTCCTCTGTTGGATTTCTCGTCGCGGTTGGTCTCGGTGTCGCCTCTTTTTCGCTGTTGCCGGCTTCTTCTGGCTGCGGTTGAGTAGGCGCTCCGCTTATATAACCCCTTTTTCGGAGTTCCTCGGCACGGTTTCGCAGACGTTGATGGGAAAAATGCGAGAGCTCTGGGTGTTTCTCGCA
>CAKNWW010345030.1:0-10041 GCA_932074435.1 Andricus kollari
TTTAAAGAAATTTTGTTTTTGTTTGTATAAATTGTAAAAAGTTATTATTTTTTTAAATAATTACAAAATTAACGAAAGTTGAGTGTAATAATTTTTTTAAGGAAAATTGGAAATTATTTAAACAAATTTAATTTGTTTATACAATTATTTCTCTTCTTAATTTTGAAAAATTACAATTATTTGGAAGAAATTAAGCTTATTATTGAATATTTCCTTATCGTAGAACATATTTAAATCGTAGAACTCTTGTTTAAACAATAATGATTTTTTTTTAAATAATAAAAAAATCAAAATTGTTTAAATAATTGCCACATATCCTGAAATATTCCATTACTTCCAGAAAATACCAACTTTTCATAATCAACCGAAGGAAATTGTTTAAACAAATAATTGTTCAAATGATTACAAATCGGTTCAAAAATACTTATAAACTTGCTATTTCGCATATTTTGGGGCATTTTCCGGGCACAATTACAATTAATTAATTGCTGCCATGTTCCACAATTTCTGAAAAACCCTATATTCCAAATAATTTAAAAACTGCCAAAAAAGCTAAATTGAAAAATTTCTCAATTAATTCGCAGACATACAATCCAAAGATATATTCAAGAGAACCCTCTACATTTACCAAACTACTGAATTTCATTTTTATTGTTAAAAGCTAAAAACATTTTTAAAATTAAAAAATGTTTTCGATATGTTCTAACCCGAATTATTCATGTGGAGAGTACTATATCTGAAAAAGGGATGACCAGCAAGTCTGAAAGTTCCAATATAGGAGTGTAATAGAGGACGGCCAAAGCTTGAAGGGGTGGGTGGTTACAGGGTTAGCCACCCCATGCTAGCTCTATATATACATGTTATATCAGCGCGTCTTGAGGAGGCGGAACGAGGCGAGGTTATCAGGACGAAAGAGGATTGGTCGAATCCAGAGTTTCACCAGCCAATGAGATCCTGGTCTCCAGTTTTCTGAATTCTCTCCCAGAAAACGATGAAGCAGACTCGAGAGCGCCAGGACAATCTTGGGAGCTACCCTCTCACATATGTGTTTTCACACACTCGCAACCCAAACTGCCCAGTGCCTGCTACTCAATGACCACCATTTCCGCTCGAGCTTCCACTTTTATTTCATTTTTTATTCCTCCTATCTCTAGAAATCGATAATTCGAGACGAAAAAGGCTCCTGGGGTCTAGGAAAGTGCAACTGCGAAAGTAAGTTGAAAGGATTTCTTCTGGTACGTCTGAGAGTAAGATTATTGCGTTGGTCATCTAGAATGACCAGGCTACTGGTTGTCTGAACCAACTGAAAAATCGATAGCTTTGTGTTAAAATAACAACCTTCAGGAAGTAGGTCTAAAAACACCATTTTGGATTTGGTTGGCTAAGCTAACTGGAAAATTGATACATTCCTGTCCAAGGATATTCTTCCAGAGTTTGTGTCTAAGGCCAACAATCTGGCGTTGGTCATCTAAGCGAAAGATTATATTGGTCATCTAAGCGAAAGATTATATTGATCATCAGACCTAACGCAAAAATTGCTACCTTCTTGTTGAAAGGACATCCTTAGGAGAATACGTCTAAAAAAGCCATTTTGGCTTTGATTGTCTGAGCTATCTTGAAAATTGATACAATCCTGTCCAAGGATATTCATCCAAAGTTTGCATCTAAAGCCAACAATCTGGCGTTGGTCATCTAAGCGAAAGATTATATTGGTCATCAGACCTGACGCAAAAATCGTTTGTCTGAGCTAACTTAAAAATTGGGACATTCCTGTCAAAAGATATTCTTCAAGACTTTGTATCCAAAGCAAAAAATCTGGCGTTGGTCATCCAAGCGAAAGATTATATTGGTCGTCTAAACTGACGCAAAAATCGATACCTTCTTGTTAAAAGAACATCCTTCGAAGAGTACGTCTAAAAAAACCAATCTGATGTTGGTCATCTAAACTTAATTAAAAATCGATATCATCCTCTTAAAAGAAATTCTTTCAGCGTTTACCTCTAGATCGAACAATTTGGAGCTGGTCATCTAAGCGGAAGATTACATTGTTCACCTAAGCGAAAGATTATACTGGTCATCAGACCTAACGCAAAAATCGCTACCTTCTTGTTGAAAGGACATCCTCAGGAGAATACGTCTAAAAAAGCCATTTTGGCTTTGGTTGTCTAAGCTTCCTTGAAAATTGGTACATTCCTGTCAAAAGATATTCTTCAAGACTTTGTGTCCAAAGCAAAAAATCTGGCGTTGGTCATCTAAGCGAAAGATTATATTTGTCGTCTAAACTAACGCGAAAATCGATACCTTCTTGTAAAAAGGACATTCTTTGGAGAGTACGTCTAAAAAAACCAATCTGGTGTTGGTCATCTAAACTCAACTAAAAATCGATACCATCGTCTTAAAAGAAATTCTCTCAGCTTTTACGTCTAAATAGAACAATTTGGCGCGTGTCATCTAAGCAAAAGATTATATTAGTCATCATAACTAACGCAAAAATTGATACCTTCATGCTAAAAGAACATCCTTTCGGGAGAACGTCTTAAAAAGCCATTCTGGCGTTGGTTGTTCAAACTAACTTAAAAATTGATACAATAATGTTAAAAGAACATCCTTTGGAGAGTACGTCTAAAAAACCTTTCGGGTGATGGTCATCTAAACTAAATTCAAATCTATACCATCCTCTTGATTGGAATTCTTTCAGAGTTTACGTCTAAAGCAAACAATTCAGCGTTGACTATTTAAGCGAAAGATTATATTGGTCGTCTAAAATAACCAGGTTGCTGGTTTTCTGAAACAACTGAAAAATCGATATCTCCGTGTCAAAATAACAACCTTGAGGAAGTAGGTCTAAAACACCATTCTAGCGTTGGTTGTCTAAGCTAACTTAAAAATTGATACATTTATGTCCAAGGATATTCTTCCAGAGTTTGTATCCAAAACGAACAATCTGGCGTTGGTCATCTAAGCGAAAGATTATATTGGTCGTCTAAAGTAACTCAAAAATCGATATCTTCTTGTTAAAAGAACATACTTTGGAAAGTACGTCTAAAAAAGCCATTCTGGCGCTGACTGTCTAAGCTAACTTAAAAATTGATGCATTCCTGTTGAAGAATATTCATCCAGAGTTGGTATCTAAAGCGAAAAATCTGGCGTTGGCTATCTAAGCTTAAGATTATATTGGTCATCAGACCTAACGCAAAAATCGATACCTAGATGCTAAAAGAACATCCTTTGGAGAGTACGTCTAAAAAAACCATTCTGGTATTGGTCATCTAAACTAAATTAGGAATCTATACCATCCTCTGAAAAGAAATTCTTTCTGACTTTACGTCTAAAGAGAACAATTCAGCTTTGGCTATCTAAGTGAAATATTATATTGGTCATCAAAATTAACACAAAAATCGACACCTTGATGTTAAAAAAAATTCTTTGGAGAGAACGTCTAAAAAATCTATTCTGGCGTTGGTAGCCTAAACTAACTTAAAAATGATATATTCGTGTCCAAAGATATTTTTGTTGAGTTCATGTCTAAATCTAGCAGTCTGGCCTTGGTTATCTAAACTTAAGATTATATTGATCGTCTTAACGAACACAAAAATCGAAACCTTGATGCTAAAAGAACATCCTTTGGAGAGTACGTCTAAAAAAGCCATTCTGGCGTTGGTCGTCTAAGCTAACTTAAAAATTGATACATCCCTGTCAAAAGATATTCTTCCAGAGTTTGTATCTAAATCGAAAAATCTGGCGTTGGTTATATAAGCTCAAGATTATATTTGGTCGTCTAAACAAACGCAAAAATCGATACCTTGATGTTCAAAGAACATCCTTTGGAGTACGTCTAAAAAAGCCATTCTGGCGTTGGTCATCTAAACTAAATCAAAAATCTATACCATCCTCTTAAAAGAAATTCCTTTAGAGTTTACGTCTCAATTACCATTTTGGCGTTGGTTATTTAAGTGAAAGATTGTATTGGTCAAAAACCTAACGCAAAAATCGATACCTTGATGTTAAAAGAGCATCCTTTGCAAACTACGTCTAAAAACCCCATTCTGGCGTTGGTCGTCTAAAGTAAATTAAAAATCCCTAATCATCTGATCTAACAATAGACAAAATCGATACCTCCATTTTCAGTGAACATCTTTTGCAGGTTACTTCTAAAAAACAGTTCTGGTGTTGGTCGTCTAAATAACCCATACTGTTGGTCTTCTGAAACAAAATTAAAAACAGACACCTCCATGTTGAAAGAACATCTTTCAGAGGCTACGCCTAAAAAAAATCCTTGGTCTGAACTAACCATTACGTTGTTTGTCTAAACTAACACTGGCTTTGATTGTCTAAACCAGATAAAAATTGATACATCCAAGTTTAAAAATCCTTTTTCAGATCGTATGTCTAAACCACCAATTCTGGCTTTGGTCTTCTAAAATAGCCATTTTCATCTTGGTTGTCTAAGCTAACAATGGCTTTGGCCATCTAAACTAACTTAATTGATACCTTTCTTTTAAACGAAATTCTTTCAGAGTCTACGTCTGAAAGCAACATTCTGGTGTTGTCTAAACGAAACGTAACGTCAAATTAGGTGTCAAATTCTGTTGGTCCACTGGTCTATAATCCTTTGAAAGAACCCATCTGTATGTTGCATTATTGTACTTTTCTTCCAACCTTCTTGTAAGATTAGACGATGTTTTGAGATGTTGAGCAGGTCATTGAATTAAATGAGGTGTTGAATTTTGTTGGTCTGCTGATCTACTGGTCTACTGGTCTCATTTCATTCAATTACGTGGTCAACATCTCAGAACATGGTCTAATGAAACATAACGTTGGCTGTCTAAACTGAATTAAAAATCAATACCTGGATGATAAAGGACCCTCTTTGGGAGCCTGATTCTAAAATGAACATTCTGGCGATGCTCATCTAAAGGAACCATAACTTGTGTCATCTAAACTAACCTAAAAATCGATACCTCGATGTTAAAGGAAACCTCTTTCGGAGGGTACTCCTAAAACGACCATGCTTATGTTGGTAGTCTAAATTAACCATGGTCCTGAACGTTTTAACATTCAATCATGGTAACCATGTTGCAAGTAGATCTTCCAGAGAGTATGTCTAAAAAAACCCGTTCTAAAATTGGTCGTTTAGGTCTAAAGCAACCATTCTGGCATTGGTCATCTGAATGAACCATGACCATGGCCTTCTGAAACTAACTTAAAAATCGATACCACCATGTTGAAAGAGCATCTTCTGGAGTTATCTAAAATAATAATTCTAGGTTTGGTCATAACTAACCATGTCATTAGTCATCTAAATGAACTTTTCCCTTGGTCGTAACTGATTATGGTGTTGTTCATCCAAACTAACCATGGTGTTGTTCCTCTAAACTAATCATGGCGTTCATCGCCTAAGCTAATCATGGCATTAATCTCCTAAATTAACCATGGCGTTCATCATCTAAATGAACCATGGTATTGTTTGTCTAAATCATCCATACAGTTGGTCATCACAAAAACTCAAAGAGAGTTTCTTCAGCATGATGATATCCAAATGGTCTAACTCTAATATAAGAAACACTTTTAGTTCATGTCTTTTATTTCCTAAGTAAAGATCTATAATGTTGCGATTCCGAAAATTAAGACCAATTTGTAAATATTTATAAAGAACGATAAAAACCAAGTAGTAAAAAGTATTTTGAGTGAATCGGAAGCTGCGTGGGACATTTCAAAGAAGAAGATGCGAAACGACCATCTTGTTCCGATTAACGATCCGAGAAGATCGAGGATCAGCTTCTGGTAGGATTCAAGAGACTCTTGAGAAAAAGAAGAGAGCCCGGGCCACTCGGTCGTGCCTAGAGACTCTTTCCTCCAGGCGCCATAACTTTTTCCTCGTTCAAGCATCGGAAAAATATGGGAGGGCTGCGAGTGACGTTGCAACGCAAGTAGTCACCTTTTATAGGTACCTCGCATCCGTGGGAATTTAACAGCGACCTTATTCCTCACTCGTTTCGCTAAAAGAACCTCTTTCTTTTATTTTAGCTCACAACCCTCTTCCAAGAATGACATTACAATTTTCCCTTTACTTGATCGAAAGAAATCTGCTCCTACTATGGGGTCGTCCACATTACGTAATGCTTGCAAGGGATGGGAGGGTTCAAGCGAAACTATTATGGTCGAGTTACGATCGAAGTGGGGAGAGGTCGAGAAATATTGCGTAACTTTTCTAAAAATTTGATAAATTCGAAAAAAAGTTATGTAATTTCCCGTAGGGTAAGTGCACCAGTGGTCGAACAACAACAAGGGTATCAATAATCAAATATCAACAATAACAAATGAGCAATCAAGTAATAATAGTCGAGTCTCAATTATCAAGTATCAGTAACCAAGTATTAATAATAATCAAGTAATAAATGTAAATATCAAGTATGAAGTATCAATATCAAGTACCAATAATCAAGTATCAAAAATCAAGTACCAAGTCTGAGATATCAAGTATTATATTTAAGGTATGAACTATAAAGCATCAAGTTTCATTTTTCAACTAATAAGTGCCAGGTACGAAGCATCAAGTATGAATATTAAAAATTAATTATCAAGTACCAATAATCAATAATCAAGTTTCAATTATCAAGTATTAAGTGTAAATATCAAGTATCAAGTACTCAAATACAAAATACTAAGTATCAAGTATAAATATGGAAAATTACTTATCAATAATCAGGTGTCAATAATCATTCAGCAGTAGTTAAGTATCAATAAACAAATATCATTAATAACAAAAGTATTGATCCAAAAGTATCAATAATAATCAAGTATAATGTATCGAGTATCAATTGTCAATCTCAAGTATCAAGTATCAAAAATCAAGTACCAAATATCAATATTAGGTATAAAGTATTAGATATCAAGTATCATTTATCAAGTGTGAAGTATCAAGCATACAGTTCCACCTATCAATATGTAGTATCTGGTATCAGGTATCAAGTATCAAGTATCAAGTATCAAGTATCAAGTACAAGGTATCAAATATAAAATATCGAGAATCAAGTACCAAGTATTTAAGTACAAAATACAAAGAATCAAGTATTAATATCAAGAAACCAGTATCAAGTTCCAAGTATTAGGTATCAAGTATCAAGTATCAGGTATCAAGTATAAAGTATCAGGAATCAAGTACCAAGTATTCAAGTACTTGATTATTGATATTCACACTTGATACTTCATATATGATATAAGTATAAATAGTAATATTAAGTGAAATATCAAGAAATATCAAGTGTCAAGTGTGAAGTATCAAATTTTAATTAGCAATATGAAGTATCTAGTATCAAGTATCAGATATCAAGTATCAGGTATCAAGTATCAAATACCAAGAATGAAATACAAAGTATGAAGTAAGAATATCAATCATCAAGTATTAAGTATGAATATGAATAATCAAGTATCAAAATCAATAATCAAGTATCAATTATTGAGTATCAAGTATCAAGTGTCAATATCAAGTATCAAATATCAATAATAAAGTATGACGTATCAAGTACTAAGCAACAATATTATATAAAAGTATCAGATATCAAGTATCATTTATCAAGTATCAACTATTAGGCATACAGTTCCACGTACCAATATGTAGTATCTGGTATCAGGTATCAAGTTACAAGTACCAATAATCAATAATCTACCATCAATTTTCAAGTATTAAGTATAAGGTATCAAGTATCAAGAATCAAGTACCAAGTATTCAAGTACCAAATACAAAGTCTCAAGTATAGTTATCAAGTATCAAGTGTGATATATTAAGTTTTGATTATCAATATGAAGTATCTAGTATCAGGTATCAGGCATCAACTATCAAGTATCAATTATCAAACACCAAGAATTATATACGAAGTATCAGGTATGAATATCAATAATCAAGTATCAAGTATGAATATCAATAGTCAAATATCAAGTATTGAGTATCAAGTGTCAAATGTCAATATCAAGTATCAAAAATCAAGTATTAAGTATCAAGTATGAAGTATCAAGGATCAAGTATTAAATATCAATAATAAAGTATGAAGTATCACGTACCAAGCAACAATATTATACAAAAGTATCAGATATCAAGTATCATTTATCAAGTATTAACTATGAAGCATCGAATTCCATGTATCAGTATTTAGTATCTGGTATCAGGAATCAAGTATAAAGTATTAAGTTCCAAGTATCATATATCAAGAATCAAGTTCCAAGTATTTAAGTACAAAATACAAAGAATCAAGTATTAATATTAGGAATCCAGTATTCAAGTACCAAGTATTAAGTATCAAGTATAAAGTAATGAGTATCAATTATTAATATTAAGAATCCAGTATCAAGTATAAGGTATTAGGTATCAAGTATACAGTATTAAGTATCAATTATGAATATCAAGAATCCAGTATACAGTATAAAGTATGAAGTACGACGTATCACATAAGAACATAAAGTATCAAGTTTCAAGTACCAAGGAACAAATACGATTTATCAAGTTATAAGTATCAATACGAAGTATCTAGTATGAGGTATCAAGTATCTACTCTCAAGTATCAACTATCAAATACCAAGTACCAAGTACTAGGTATCAATATTATCTGAAATTATTAGATATCAAGTATAAAGTATCAAGTACCCATTATCAAGTGTCAAGTACCAAGCATGGTATATCAAGTTTTATGTGTCAATATGAAGTATTAGTATCAGGTATCAGGTATTAACTATCAAGTATCAAGTATCAAGTACCAAATACTAAGTACAAAGTGTGAAGTAACGAGAATAAAATACGAAATATCAAGTATGAATATCAATAATCAATTATCAGATACCAAGTACCAAGTGTCAATTAACAAGAATAAAATACTATCAAATACTAAGTACAAGTGTCCAGTACCAGGAATCAAGTACGAAGTATCAAGTATGAATATCAATAATCAAGTATCAAGTATTAAGTATTAATAATCAAGTATCAAGTATTAAGTATTAATAATCAAGTATCAAGTATTGTGTATCAAGTATCAATATCAAGTATCAAATATAAAGTATTAAGTATCAAGAATCAAATATGAAGTATCAAATGTCAATAATAATGTATGAAGTGTCAAGTACCAAGCAACAAAAGTATCACATATCAAGTATCGTTTATCAAGTATTAACTATCAAGCATCTAGTTCCATGTATCAATATGTAGTATCTGGTATCGGGAATCAAGTATAAAGTATCAAGTATAAAGTATTATGTATCAAGTATCAAATATCAAGAATCAAGTACCAAGTATTTAAGTACAAATTACAAAGAATGAAGTATTAATATCAAGAATCCAGTATCAAGTATAAAATATGAAGTACGACGTATCAAGTTTCAAGTATCAAGTAACAAGTGCGATGTATCAAGTTTTATGTATCAATATGAAGTAACTAGTATGAGGTATCAGGTATCTACTCTCAAGTATCAAGTATCAAATACCAAGTACCAAGTACTAGGTATCAATATTATCTGAAAGTATTAGATATCAAGTATGATTTATCAAGTATCAACTATCAAGCATTACGAATCAAAAAAAAAAAAAAAAAAAAAAAAAAAAATAGTGTCATGTATAAATATCAAGAATCCAGTAATAAGTACCAAGTATAAAGTATCAAGTATCCATTATCAAGTGTCAAGTATCAAGTATCAAGTATGGTCTATCAAGTTTTATGTGTCAATATGAAGTATTAGTATCAGATATCGGGTGTCAACTATCAAGTATCAAGTACCAAATACTAAGTACCAAGTGTCAAGTAACATGAATAAAATACGAAATATCAAGTGTGAATATCAGTAATAAAGTATCAAATATTGAGTATCAAGTATAAAATATCAAGTACCAAGTATGATGTATCAACTGTTAGGTAAAAATATGAAGTATTAGTATCAGGTATAAACTATCAAGTATCAAGAATCAAATACCAAGTACCAAGTGTCAAGTCCCAATAATCAAATACGAAGCATCAAGTATGAATATCAATAATCAAGTGTCAAGTATTGAGTATCAAG
>CAKNWW010345038.1:0-12207 GCA_932074435.1 Andricus kollari
AAACTAAAATAGGAAACATGGTGTTGCTGAAAATCGTTTGAAGGACCTTTGACACGAGATGGAAAAACTAGAACGTAGGCCCAAAAACCTTCATCCACAAAACCTAGTGACGAACATCAGACAACGGAGAGCATCTCCGATTCTAGGATTTCTGCCCAGAATAATCAGACCTATTGCAGGACTTGTCAACTATGATGGTAAACAACTATTAGACGCACAAGTCAACGAGGTGAATGATGCGCAAAAGTATTTGTCTAAGCTCATTGGCCTATATGCCATATATATACTAGACAAGCACTTCAAATCAAAAGCTTAGAATGATGGGAAGCTGAATTGAATAGTTACACAAGATCAGTCGATCAACTCCGAGATTCCATATGCAGGCTACAAGAGGACATCTATATTCCTCTTAGTTAGCCATCAACAAACTAGAGGTTGTATATCGACCTGGCAAGGACCATGCGCCAAAATTCATGTTTCCTACTAGAGGACCAAGAGAGAGTATCGAGAAATTGACACAATCATGAACATCAGCGATCATGGTGAGGAATGGATCTTTAAGGTTTGTACATGCTATACAACTTTTTGACAAACCAGATTATCAACCCTACCATATTCATTTAATATCCGTACTTCAAGAAACATTTAGAGCGAACTCTGGCCGGGCGTCATGCTAACGACTGTCGATCAATTCTAGGAATAAGTACGTTCAGCAATATCATCTTCACAAGGGAGATCTTATCGTCTACGAGACAGCTTCCAGTAAAATTTGCGAAAGTGAGCTGCTGCTTCACCCAACACAACAAACGTCTAAAATCTCCGATAGAAAAATTTCATACCAGCGCGATTCATATTGGATCAAGGTGAAGAGTTTAGAAAGATTGATTTACTCTTACGACAGGGAGCAGACAGCCGCATTGATATGCTAGGCCCAGGCTGTATATTGAAAACAGAGTCCTAAATTTTAAATAGTCTTTCAGTCAACCCACATTCTACAGAATTCATGCATGAGCCAACTCTACATTTAGACCTAACAAAAATATCACCTGTCGTTGGACACGATAAGAAGAAGGTTAAGATCACGCAAATGATGATTATAAGATCATCAAAATAAGATGTTACCTACCGACGAAAAAAATGTAGAATTTGTATGGGAGACCGAGAAGAAATTAGAGAGATTTAGTGATCACAAGGCTTTCCGGAATGTTAGCAATATTAGGAATATTAGCATGTGTCGATTTTAATAGGCAGGAGCGATCTAGAAGGTACAGTATTAGTGACGCCAAACGTCTTTACTACTTCTTGCACCGACAAGAAGTACTACGAAATCCGAAAAAACACGGTTTTTCATGCCCGTCTGCACTCGACATATAACTGAGATAGACTGCAACTTCTTCAATAATCAAAGTTAGACATTAGCCTGAAACGACGATTTCTAACATTACTCTGACCCGCCTTCTTATTTTTTATTTTATATGAATGGACTTCTGCCTTTAAACTGCACCAACGGGCATGCGTTTTTACCAAATTCAGACGAGCCGGGACGGCATTGAACGTCGGCATCATCCGAACTAATTTGCCCAAATTGAGTCACAGAGGCAGATCTATGGACGGACGCATGAAGCTTCTGGATCCTTACTCGTCGGAAGATAGAGCGCGAATTCATGTGACATAACGGCGTACAGACGTGTAGCCATTTTAATTCAAAACCAGCAGAGATCGCTTCCTACCGTCAGGGATGAGTTGATTTTCCGAATCAGCTTCCTGCACCCAGATTAGAAACGGCGAATAGGCCCTAGTGCAGTTTGCAACGAAGCGCAATGGTCCAGGGGAAGGTGTGAACCTCACAAGTTACATCCTATCCAAAAAACGGGAAATATAATCCTTGCCCACTCCTTTCTTCCCTGGGTGAACTAAGTGTGGCGGTAGCTATAAGTTGGGGTAAGTTGAATATGAAATGTCGTTCGATTTCTTGAATCGTTTGAAATTGTACTTTATATTTTCTGTTTCAGTTCGTTGTAATTTGAATACATTACAATCAAAACGAGAGTCAGTGCGTCAGTTATTCAAAAGAAACCCCTTTCCATCATTGATATTCAATGGTAATAGGGCAGCCGAAAAAGGAAACATCTTGAATTATTAGGTTGGTTATCACGAACCCACAAAATGAAACAAATGAATAAAATTAGTTAAAGGTCTTTTATAATTTTTTTAATATTGAAAATTATAATTACTTACGTAAAAGTTCGTTATTTGCATTTAAATAATATTTTCAGAAACAATAATTCAAATGAAAACTCGAAGAAAAGAAGCACAATGATTTTTTAATGCTTCAATTTAATTTCGATCCTACTTCAGGTTACATGGATTATTATTTTTATTTTTAAATTATCTTATTGAATTAATTCGCAACAACATTTATGAAATAGTGTGGAAAGATTGGGTAATGTCTGCCTACATGACATTGCCTCATTTTATCTGATGTCATATTCTCAACATCAACGCTTATCATATTTATTTTCAATCTCGAATGATTTCTATCTGTCTTATAATTATATTCCACGAAGATTCTAAGTGTACCCCCAGTATTGCAAAAATGACACACTTAAATATTGATAACACAATATATTCTTGGTTTGGCGTGGGAACAAATTTACAATTTATTAAAAGCAATCGAATTTCTTTATCGGCGGGAAACAAGTATCTTCGAAACTTGAATGGCCTGTTCTTATTTGTCTCAGGAATAGGCCGAATATATCCAAGTTACCCACATGCAAAAACCACTGCTTCATGAGAAGAAGAACCAGGATAGCGTTTTTTATTGGGATTCTATTCGGACTCTAGCGAATCGTAATTTGCAAAAGCTTTAATAAAACTGTTTGGGATGATTGGATGATTTTTGCCTGCTGGACAACACCTTATTTCATCGGCAGTCAAATTATCAACTGCGCCGCTTATTATATTTATTTTTATTCGCAAATTATTTTCATCTGTCCTATATATTCCATGAAGAGTCCCACTGTAATCCAATATTGCGAATACGTCACCACTGGATGTTGATAATACAATATATTCCTGGTGTGGCCCAAGGACATAGTTTGTATGATCTATTCGCATTTGAATGGGTTTATAGGCAGGAAAAACGTATCTTCGAAATTCAAATCGTTGGTTCTGATTTGTGCAAGGAAGAAGCCGAACATAGCCAAGTTGTTCTATTGTACATCCAAGTACTTGAACAGAAAGAGTCCTTCCCGGGGAGGACCTGGACCTGGCACGAAGAAGAAGATCCTGTGGTGAAGTCCGTTGAGGTGAATGTTGTCTGTCGTGAGGAGAGGAACCAGAGTTGTGTTCGCTCTGAGGATTCCATTTGGTCTGTAGTGAATCGGAGTCTGCTGAAGCTTTAGTAAAACTGTGGGGGAAGATTGAGTGACGTTTGCCCACTGGACAATATCGCATTTCATCTGGGTTCAAGCTATCAACTTCGCCGCTTATCATATTTATTTTCAGTCTAGCATGAGCTCTATTTGACGAATATATTCCACGAAGAATCCCGCTATGCTCCAATATTGCAAAAATGTCACCATTGCATAGTGATAAAACAATATTTTCTTGGGCTGGCAGTGGTCTATAGCTGTTTCCTTCTGTTAGTAATCTAATTGGATAACCGGCAGGAAAAACGTATCTTCGAAATTCGAATCGTAGGTTCTGATTTGTGCGGGGAATAAGCCGAATATATCCAAGTTGCCCAAGTGTATATCCAAGTACTTTTGGAAAAGGTGGCCAGCCAGGAGGCGACCTCGCCTCGGCATGAAGAGGAAGCTCCTGAAGGGAATCCTGGTCAGGTGAGTGTTGTCTGTCAGAAGCAGAAGAACCAGAGTTACGTTCGCTATTAGGAGTCCATTCTGACTGCAGTGAATCGACATTTTCCAAAGCTTTAATAAAATTGTAGGGGAAGATTGGGTGACGTTTGCCTACTGGACAATATCTTATTTCATCTGGGGCCAAGCTATCAACTTCGCTGCTTATCATATTTATTTTGATTCTCGCATGAACGCTACTTGTCGAATATATTCCACGAAGAACCCCGCTATGCTCTAATATTGCAAAAATGTCACCATTGAAAGCTGATAAAACAATATTTTCTTGGGGTGGCAGTGGTCTATAGCTGTTTCCTTCTGTTAGCAATCTGATTGGATAACCGGCAGGAAAAACGTATCTTCGAAATTCGAATCGTAGGTTCTGATTTGTGCGGGGAATTAGCCGAATATATCCAAGTTGTCCAAGTGGATATCCAAGTACTTCAGGAGAAGGCGGCCAACCAGGGGGCGACCTGGCTTCGGTATGAAGAGGAGGGTCTTGAGGGAAAGTCCGGGCAGGTGAATATTGTCTGTCAGAAGAAGAAGAACAAATGTTACGTTTGCTATTAGGAATCCATTTGGATCGTAGTGAATCGTTATTTGCTGAAGCTTTAATAAAACTTTGGGGGAAAATTGGGTGACTTGGGCCCACTGGACAATCTCGGATTTCATCTGGGGTCAAAGTATCAACTCTTCCGCTTATCATATTCACTTTAATTCTCGATTTACGTTTCTGTGTGGTATAGATTCCACGAAGAATCTCGCCATACTCGAATACTGCAAAAATGTCACCATTGGATGCTGATAATATAATATGTTCTTGGTTCGGCACGGGTATATAGGTATTTTGTTTTGTTCGCAATCTAATTGGATAACCAGCAGGAAAAACGTATTTTCGAAATTCGAATCGCAGATTCTGATTTGTGCGGGGAATAAGCCGAATGTATCCAAGTTGACCAAGTGCATATCCAAGTACTTTAGGAGAAGGGGGCCTTCCAGGAGGTGACCTGTCCCTAGCACGAAGAGGATGCTCCTCAGGATCCTGAGGCATACGACTAGAAGAGGAAGAGCGACTGTGAACCGGGCGAGGAGTATCGAGGCAATCTCTGCTTGACTGCGAACTTAATTCTGCGAAAAGAAATGGAGGATTCATGTTTTTTGATGGAAGAATTTCAAAAAGAGCTTGAGACTTTATTTTTTGTGTTTGTTTGTATAAAATACTTTAAAATCATAAGTGAAGGATTCTGTGAAGAAAAATTGTGCCATAAGAATTTCAGGTTGAAAATTATTGAGGCTCACTGTGCTTAAATTTAACACAACTTATTATTTTGGTTTCATTGTCTTAATTTTTTTTGCTTCTCTTCTGTAGTTATTCCAAAAATTTAATTTTTTTATTTTTAATGCTATTTTGGCGACCAAAACAAAAAGTACGCTTCTGTCTATTAATTTTTTTCATAGCTTGTGTCGTCTGTCCAAAAATTTTATTCTTTTATTTTTAATTTTATGTTCTTTGATTGTAACAAAAACTACGCATTATATTAAGAAGTAATTGGTAAAAAATTTGTAGATCTTTTTTGAATGCACCATTTTTGCCTATTCGTATTTTTACGTACCTTGCGTTGTTTTTTCATTAATTTTTTTTCGCATTTAATTTTTCTATTTTCAATGCTATTTTTTACAAATAAGACAAAAACTGCGCATCCTATCAAAAAGTGATCGTAACAAATTTTTAGATCTTTTTTATATGCACAATTTTGATTTTTTAATCTTTTTTCATATCTTGCACAGTTTGACCGCATAATGGAATTTTTAATTTTTCATTACTTTTTTGTGCGATTAAAATTTGAATTTCTGATTTTTCGGGAAATTCAAGAAGTTGTTATGACACCATTGTAGGGTATTCAAAAAGCAACATTTTTCTCCAAAGGACTTTTTTCATATCGTGCGTTTTTTGGCTTAAAATGTTCATTTTCGTTTGTTTTTTGGAATTTTGTAAATGCCATAACTCTAGTAATTTTTGGTTTATCAAAAAAAGTAATAAAAATAATTTTTTCTCACTTTCAATACTAAGAAGAACCGTACAAAGAATTTTTGACTCCCATGAAAGAGGTCTCAAAAATGTTTTAAATGCTCTCACTTTTTGAATTTTCATCCAAAATCACTGGCTAATGAACTTAACCTTTAAACCCAAAAAACATGTTTTTTGGGTTCAGAATGTTTCAAAATGTGGACATTTAACCAAAACTAGGGGACAGGGGGGTAAAATGTTACGCAAATCTAATACCTTTTCTGATCAGAATGTAAACATTATTTTCTTTTGCTTCAACTTCGCCCAACTGCAAGATATTAATCAGTACTCCAAAATTTTAAAAGACTGCAAAAGATTTCACAGAAATTTCAATATTTCACACAGATTTTCAACACATTAGAAGAGTTTAATGAATTCACAAATATTACCAAATATTTGAAGGATTTCACAAGCATTTCAAATATTGAAATACGTGTTGAATTCTTTAAACTACAAATTACCTGGAGATATACCTATCTTTCTGCATTTCTGTTTTATATATTCTGTTGTTGTAATTGGCCAAATTCAGTATTATTAATAAGAACAAAGAAAAATACTAACAAGTGTAATATTTAATCAGATTTCGACTTTGACTATTTATTAGAGAACGCTAATTAGCATTTGCGCTTCAGAGTGGCAAAAGAAGGCTCCCACGAGCTATCCGCTCTGATAGCGCACATTTGTCGCATTCCTCGGAAAAATCGAGGCGAGAAACGAGAAAGGACGCCACGAGACGAGGAAAAATGAGAAGGGGGAAAACGAGACGCGGAATCCCGAGATAGCAGGTATGTCTCGAGTTGTCCCGTCTCGTTCCTCAGAATTTCTCGCTAGGCGGCCAAACTACTATGACGTCATAATTGTTGACGACATGAACTTAGAAATGGCCATTGTATGAGTACTAGCTTAAAAGGGGGACATTGGTTGCTCCACCGGCCTGAGAAATGCCCGTATTCATGCATTACCATATAAAATATAAGAAAAATGATAGATATATTATATTTGTATATTCACCAATGGAATTAAAGATGACCGCCAGAGTGAAACTGAAAGTATGGACCATCCTCATTTTCAAAAAGTAGAGGAAAAACTGATCAAGGCTTCAGTGAATAATTGGGTTAACAAGTGTAACCAAAGAAAATTCTATTGCACCATCAGAGTACAAATATATACGTAAGTAGTCGTTATTTCACATATATGTGAGATGACGACGTTATTTGTTTCAAGATTGTCCTTCGGAGATATTATTATTACATTTTCATCTCAAATGAAAGATATTGGTTTTAATTGCTTATAAACTAGGTATGTAACAAAAAAAATTGTTAAAAAGAAAAGTTTTTTGAATCATTTAAAACTGCAGATAAAAGTCAATGTGAAATAAAGATCAAACAATAACATGGTAAAATACGTGTGTATCGAATATTATCGCTCGATGTTGAAAAAGTATTGCCAACTAGTTTGTCCAGCTTCTTTTGTTTATTATCGTCTCTTATTGATTACATTTTCCAAGCGAGTCAAGCGATAATCTTGAGTCTTGATCTAGCAAGGAGATGTCAGTTTGACAGGTGTAATGTCCAGTATCTAATTAAAGATTGATTTATATTTCCACCGAATTGAACGAAACTCCACCAGAATCTGATAGTCGAGAAGGAAAGAGCGACTCAACGCTTGAAAAGAAAGGAATTTGTATTAATAACTTAATATAATGCTAACATTGTGAATACATAGTGCATACAAAATTTTATTAGGCGTGGCACTGAAGAAAACTGCCAGCGAAGTAAAAAATTTAAAAGAAAATTTTGAAATTAATATTGGTTTGAAATTAATATTGTTTGGCTTCGGGAATTTTGTAGGGTCGGTTTGACTGTGTCGAATATTTTATAATTCAGAAATTTCTTGTCTCAAATTCTCTTATTCGAAAACGGTCAAATTCGGTAAAATTACAAGCTGGCGGGAATGTTATTATTCAGGAATTTTCAAATTAGGTAATATTATAAACTGTTCGAAAATTGTATAATTTGGAAAATTTCCAATTCGGAATTTTTGTATATCAGAAATTTTATGTTTTCGAGAATTTGAAAATGACGAGCATTTTATTTTTTGACATTTTTCAGTCGTCATAATAAAATTTCCGACAAAAAATTGCAGAACTATAAAATATCCAATTCTGCAAAATATCGGAAGACTTGTATTTTTAACTCTTATTGGGATAAAATATTCAATTATATTACATTTTAAGGTAACGTAATTAGTCTATTTTATGATAGCTGATGAATTCTTTCACTTTCGTATAATTTTCAACAGGATTGTACTCAAAATTTGAACTAAAATCCCATAAGCTTCCACTGCTTCAATAGATTGGTTTGTTTTCTTTCTTTAAACCAGTACTAAAAATGCTTTTTCTACGGTAATTAATTAGAATAAATGAACAGAAAATATATAATTTTAATGAAACATTTGTTCATTTTCAAAGATTTCAAAACTGTAGGAAATCACGTTTACGATTTTATCGTATTTAACACATGAAAACTAGACGTCAATGTAATATCTGGTAGACATACAACATGCAAGATTATCGCTTGTTTTCGCTTGATTCTTGATTTTATTGAATGAAATGTCAACGCGGGATTGATTTCTTGCCTTGAATGCATCACTACTCATAACATTCGTAAATTGTGAAATTGATTCCAGAAAATTATATCTGTTAATGATTTACTAAACCAAATTTCTAGTAGTTCTACTACTAGCAAGATAATTGGTGTATCGTCAGGTGACACATATCTTCGAAGTTCGAATCGTCATTTCCGATTTAAGCGGGGAATAAGCCGAACATGTCCAAATTGTTCTAGTGCATACCCAAGTCATTTTTGGTTAATTTTAGTCACATTTTGAGTTAGAAATTATTACAATGTCAAGGAACTGTATTTAAAAACGATATCTTATTTCAGAACCTATTTTAAAGGATGGCAAATGAACAGGTGTGAAAACTAATTGATTACTATTTTTGAACAGGTACAGGAATCAAAAAAATGAAATGATGAATAAAGAGTGGAAACTTCAAAGTTTCATCAAAAAGTAACATTGCATGATCAATACACTTAATGTTATAGGTTTTCGAAATGTGCTCCATCTGAATTGGCACAATAAACAAACCTTTTTTTTAAATAACAAAACACAAGCCCTCTTACGGAATTAGAAATATCGTAAACCGCTTGCTGAATAGCCGCTTTAAGTTTATCTATGTTTCGGGTTGATCGGCGTAACAAATGTCATTAATGAAATTTCACAACAAAATGGCGCATGAATAGAGATTTGGTGAGTAGGGAGGCTATTCTATACCACCACCTTCAATTTTCTGGTACCTTAGTCCAATAGCACGATGTCCGTATTATTTGAAAACTTATTACAAAGATTTCTGGGTGTGATGCGAGGATGCTTCATCTTGCATAAAATAGTGATTCTTTACCAAACCGTTTTCGTTCCGATGAAGGAAGAAGTTTTGTTTGAGAAGTTTCTGAAAATAGGCTGCAGTTGGATTATCCGTTCCCCGAAAATGAAAAATTTTTTTATTTAGGTAGCCATTCAGCCAAAAATGTGCTCCATTGCTGAAAAAAATTCGATTTGGTTCGAAGTCTTCATCATTAAAAATTTTAAGCATCTGCTTGGAAAACTCTACCTGCATGGGCCATCGCAACATGTGTCAGCGTCTAATTTGCAGTACTAAGAATTTCGAACAATTTATCTGTTTAATTTTCTTCGATAGAAAGCAAATTATCAGGGTTACAGCATTTTCAAAATAAAAAAATAAAATAAAATGAAAACCTTTAGCCAAACGAGGCACCATGTTAAAAAAAAAAAAATTACATTTTGTGGTCAAACTGCTAGATACAAAGAAAGATGCAGACAGAAATTATCCAAACGGAAAAGACCTAAGAATTCTTTACTAATCACTTTTTGATCTGACTCGTAGTTTTTGTTTTATTCGTAAAAAACGCTAACAATAAAAAATTAAATTTTTGGACAAAAGTCACAAGCTATGAGAAAAATGAATTGACAAAAGTTTTTTACTCGAAAAAGAGTTAAAATTTGTTAATCGATCATTTTTTGATAAGACGCGTAGTTTTTGCTTCAATCGCAAAAATCAACATTACAAATAAACAAATTAGTAGTAGGTAAATTATCTGCAACCCATCATTAGATAAAAATCAATATGTGGTGACTGTTAAGATCTCAACTATGCAACAAATTAAAATTGACGATAATATTAAAATTTCTAAAATAAAAATCTACTCAATTATAGTTTGCTAGAAAGCCAAAAAACGGCACTTTCGATTTGTTTGTTCGCTTTGAGATAAGAATGAATCACGTGAATAGATAAATAAACCGAATAATATTTAGAGGTCCCTCATCGCTAGTTTGTCTATTTCTACACAAAAGTCAATATTTCTCGAAAACGGCAGATAATAATGCAAAACTATACACAATAAAAAAAAGCGTCTAACTGATGTAAGTATTTTTTATGCACATGTTTACATGAATTGCTTCCTAAAAATCTAAAGATAATTCAGATTCGTAATACAGAGAATCGATTTCGTGGAATAGATTATGAATTCTTCTTTAGAACAAATTTCTGCGTATACCTACTTAAATATAAATAATGAAATGAAAAAATTGCAACAAAATTTAATATGATTTGGATAAGCCGCATCTCATTGCATTTAATTTTGCTTTACGATCATCCGATTTATTTCTCCTTTCCCGTGAATCACTTTTCCTTTTTTGACCGAAGATTGCTAATATTTAGAATATTACAATGAGATAATTCAAAATTAGGATTTGTGAATTATATGTATTACAAAAATATCTGCGCGAACGGCTCGCAAGTTTCAGCGGGCCTAGGGCGCGCGCCATGCTATGTAATAATAACACAAAGCTCCATGCGGGGTTGTGGGCAATTCCCTTGTCGGAAACTGTTATATTGCAAAGAGAGTAGCTATTATTTCATTTCCAAAAAATTACTGAATACTCTTCATCTATCGTTTCAGTGTGCAGATGAGGTTTTATCGACGAAAAAATTTTTGCTGTCTGTTAGAAAAATCAAAATCTTACGAAAACGTGCAAAAAGACTTTTTTCACGAAAAAAATCATAACTCAGTGAATTTTTGATATTTTAACCCAAAAAATTTAACCTGTAATTCTCGAGATGGATTCATTTATTCTCTTGACAGGAGGCAGTCAGCAGTATTAATCTGCCCAATGCAACTATTAACAAGAATTTAGTTATCAAAATTGGAAATAGTCTAACTAGGTCCAGCCTGTATATTGAATACAGAGTTCTAAATTTTTAACAGTCTTTCAGTCCACCCACATTCTACAGATTTTATTTATGAGTCAGCGCTACATTTATACGTAATAAAAATATCAACTGTCTTTTGACACAATAAAAAGAAGATTAACATCACCTACCGAAAAGAAATTTGTAGAATTTGTATGGGGGGTCAAGAATAAATGAGCTGTATTATGTGATCACAAGGCTTTCCTAAAAAAATCATTGAACACTTGAACACTCGTGGATTTTATATTGGATTACGTTTATTAACAATCCTGGGATTAATTACCTATTTTCTTTACTCAAATCTCAAAAGTAATATTGGCCTTGTAGCTTTTATTAGCCAAAAGAGATCTTGGAGGTACAATACTAGTGGCGCCAAACGAATTACTAAAAATTTTGGAAACACTGACTTGGGACAATACCATTCAAATCAGATCCTCTGTTAAGAAAATCATCCAGCAAGCTTCTGAAAAAGCAGCCAATACATCAGAAGTATCGGAGATGCTCCTGCCCAAGGTACAGGTACTGGTGCAGACGCCGCAACCCATGTGAGGTGATTAGTGATTGTGAGTGATACCCTTAAAAACAAAAATGAGAGAGAAAATATTTTCTATATTAGTTTCAAACCACTACACAGAAGCTGCTAGGATTGAATATAGTTTATGTCGTGACACGTTCCGAGATGTTATCTCATAAGTTTGACCCCGTTATCAAGGACAATAACAAAAATGTTCTGGATGCGTTTGTTATATACTGTCCTGGTAGGTGCATTTTTTTACCTCTCAGCATCCTTCCTATTCGAGAAATGGATTTATTTGAATAGCTAATCTGACCTATAATAAATAGCCCTTAATAATTACATTTGAATTACCGTTAACTAATTAACAATTTCTTACCATCACGAAATATTTTCAAAATGAGGAACTGATAATAATTGATAGTTATAAACTAAT
>CAKNWW010345048.1:0-12307 GCA_932074435.1 Andricus kollari
AATTATTACTCACAAATAGTAAATAGCGACAGCAGAGGAATCGCGAACTTCATTTTTTATTGTTTTCTCCGTTATCGAAAACGAGAATTACGTCGTAGACAGAGCGATATGATTTTTTTTTCTAAGAACTCACTTCTAATTTTTCCGAAACAATCATATGCTGAAGAAATCTGCGCAAAGGAGCAAATACACGAATAATAAACAGCAAAAAAAGTTGCGTCTTTACTTATGCTGATATTTCAAAACGGTAGACTACTTCGGATTGACTATTAGACATGTTGACAGATTCTACATAGTTTTCTCCGGTCAAATTCCAGAAATGTTAGGTTGTGTAAATATTACACACACACTTTTATAACAATAAGCATGAAGAACAATGATAACCTTTACATTTCGACATCGACTTCGGATAAGTTAAAGTGTAAATTTTTAGAGCGACTTGGTCTCGAATCGGCACGTGATCTTGGAGAAACCGGATGTTTCTTTACACATAGCAGGTTGTGTAACCATTACACACACTTTTCTAACAATAAACATAAAGAACAATGATAACCTTTTGTTCTTGATAATAGAAGGGGTGGGGGTTTTAATTATTAAAATATGCAAATTTAGAAACAAAACAGTATAATGGAATAAAATGTCACTAGAAGTTTACAGTTTATAGTTCTACATTCTCACTATTGTTGCACATATTACTGCAGTATGGCTTTTTCATTTGAATTTCAGGAAAATTGACAAAGGATACAGGAAAACAAGAAAGCTCTTGCCTCTTTAAGGGACGCGATCTCGAATTTCTAATTTTTCTCTCCTGACCCTTCAGCGTCACTTCAACCCTCTCCTACTCCTTTTTCCCCTTCCACACTTTTCCGGTTTTCTTTCGTCAGGCCCACTTTCTTTTGCTAGATTTGACAAACTGACGAAGATGACCAATATTCGTTTTCTATTTCTACAATATCTTAAAGATTTCTACAATATACTGAAGTTTCTAATAATTTCTTATTTTCTAACATTCTCGTAGGTATAAATACACATTCTTTACTTGAGGGCCCGGAAAATTCCCCTCTTTGTATTTCTTGATACATAGGAATACAGAATCATACATTGAGGGCAAACAATTTCACTACTGGTCGTCGATAAGTCCCTTTTGCGGTCTTCACGTCTGCTACTCGTACCCTCCCGTCTCTACCAGGGTACATAGCCACTATTCGCCCCCGACGCCATTCATTTCTCAGTGCATTTTCATCCCAGATTAAAACTAAATTGCCGATTTTTATGGCAGGCGTATCAGCAGGCTGGGCAGCATGATGTCATTGAGGGTTATACTCCTGTTGTCTCTCAGATCGTCAGAAACGTGTGTCAAAGGACGATTTGGATCTCGTTCTGATCCATTGTATTTATTGCTCTTTTGAATTCCTCTGCGGGCCCCCTCATGTTGGTACCGTTATCCGAATATAATATTTTTGTGTGCTTGCTCCGCGCCAGCATTCCTCGTAATTCCATTATCATGGAGTCAGTAGTCAAAGAAGCCGCTATTTCTAGAGGCACAGCCATCACGGTCAGGCAGGTGAAGAGGACCGCGTATCGCTTTTTGCGCCGACGGCCAACCTTGACGTAGAGCGTATTCGTTTACCACATTCTCTCTTCCATGATGTTCGCCTTTCCCGTGATAATCCATCACGATTAGCCTGGTAATGTAATACTTTCCACTTAATATTATGAGGTGTAAGGTTTCCAGCTCTACTCCGACGTTAGATTAAAGTCTGCCTTCCATCCGAATGAGATCGTTCTCAATTTTTGTTGGCAATAGCTGCCAGAGATGTGATGTCTTGCTCACAAGTTTTTCTTCTCTTAATCGGATCCGTTCTTTAGGAGTGGATTCCTGCTGTGTTTGACGTAACAGTTCATGCTCTGCTTGGACAGTTTCGTGCGCTGTTAGTTCCCAGATTCCGTGTGCCTTATTTAATTTCGGTGCTCTTTTGCACCAATTCTAAGACAATCGGTTTACGTACCTCTGGTGCGTTCCATTCACTCCCATGTTGAGAATCTCGTCGCGTCAATCGGTACCATATTGTTCTCTTCAGTTATCGCTGAAGAGAACTACTCTTTTAGTTCAAGTCCTTCTGCTGAAGCCTGGAAGTTAACCTTTTCCTCTCGCGTAGCTTCGTCAGCTACATTCTCACTCGATAAGATCCATCTCCAATCCTTTTCAGTCGTTGTGTCTAGAACTTCAGCTATCCTGTTAGCTACGAATACTGGGTATTTACGCAAGCTTGATCTTATCCAGAATATGAAATGTTCCGAGTCACTCCAGAAGATGTTCCGCTTTATCACAAGCGTAAGATTCTTCCGCACGAATTGCGCAAGTCGAGCGGACGTCTACGCTGCTTGCAGTTCGAGTCTTGGGATTTTTAGAGCTTTCACCGGAGCTACTCTTGTCTTGGCCATGATCAGTGACGTTCGAATGCCTGTGCTAGCAAACGCTTGCTCGCTGGCATCGCTAAAAATGTGGGGTTCCATTTCAATAAAAGACCCCACCAATTCCTTTTCGCGAGCTGTCCTGTAAAATAATCTTGGTCCTAATTGTTAATAATGAAAAGTGACTAAAGGGTCGAAGATTGACATGACGAGTTTCAGTACTTCTCGTTTCGTCGGTGTTCTTTCTGGCTTCAGGAGTGCCTTTTTGAGTTTTGGGAACTCACTGGAAGTCGTGAAACAATCGGTGTCTGGGATCCATATTATGCCGATAATTCCCTGGGTTTCTTCATGGTCGAATTTGAGTTGTTTTCCTCCAGCTACTACGGAGTCTGCGGGCCACGTCGAAAAAACTGATCTCAATTCCTAATCTCAAAACCTCCTTTTCTGTGAATGTCAACTACTTGTATGTGCTCTCTGAATTGCCTCTTCCACGGTGTCAGTGCTGTCGAGGCGATCGTCCATATAGTGGTTAAAAATTATTGTGCCGCAGGCTTCTGGATATGAGTCTCTAAATTCGAGCGCATTTAAGTTTTTTATCTCCTGCGTCACGTAAGGCGAGGAAACGGACGCAAAAATCCTTACTGCCATTTCCATAGTAACTAGCTTAACATTATTCTGATCTCACCACAATAATCTCTGACTGCAGCAATCCTCCTTTCTGATCTTTATCTGGTGAAACATTTCACGTAGGTCACCGCATATTGCTACAGGTCTTTCGCCAAATTTCATGAGTAAACCTACAAGAGAATTATAGACGTCTGGCCCCTGCAAGTGTCTATAGTTTAGAATTACTCCTTGACACTTGGCAGCCGTGTCAAAAACCAGTTTTAACTTTCCGGGCTTATTCGGGTTCACGACGGCGAAGTGCGGTAGGTACCAGGTTCGTGGGAGCATTTCTTTAGCTTCTTCTTCGGATAGCTGACGAGGGTATCGCTTATTTTGATATTTCACTATCTTATCTGAATATTTTTTACGTAGGCCTTCGCCCCTCCTCATCTTGTTTTCAATAGAATGAAGTCGACGCTCTGCCATTTCTTTACTTTCTAGTAAAGCATCATTTTCGGTTTTCCAGAGCAATCTGGTCTCGAATTGATTGCCGACTCCGTGTAGTGTTACTCAATATTTCGTCGGCCTGCTGATCCTTGATTGTCCGTAAATCCATTTCCGTGGGTCTCACTCCGAACAACTCAGTTTTCTAGAAATTTCGCAGAAATTCTTCAGTTTGAACTGACTCAGTTGATTGGCAGAAATTCTCATACTCGCTGTGATCGACTCCCTCAGATTCGTATCTTCCGTGAAGAATCCAACCCAGAGGGGAAAGTGAAGCAAACGGGCTTCCTTTTTTACCTTTCACGCTTCTCTCAAAAAGTGACAAATTCGGATTATCTTCACCGATGAGAAGTTGCGATACTGCACCTGTGACATTTTCTGTGTCTAACCCTTCCAGGTGTTCCCACCTCTCGTAGGCGGTCTTAATCTTCTGTCCAAGTAGCTCGAGCTCTTTCATAGTCCGCACGTCTTCTAGTACGAATTCTGCACCATTATTGCCTCGTATCAACAATTTCACACGACGCAATTTACTGTCTAAAAACATCGTATTCGTAACGAATTTCTCTCTCTTTCCCGTTAGGCCTGAGTAATTCGCGAGCTATTCGGATATTAAAGACACGGTAAATCCGGGGTCAAGCATAGCATAAGTTTCAACTAAGCCATTTGGGCCTGTCATAGTCACCGGGACGATTTGCAATAGTATTCTCCGTGCAATTATTTTTTGTAAAAGATTTACCCTCTCACTCGCGACCCTTTCTTCTGTGTTATGTTCCGGCTTAGTTTTCTTAAAATCGTCGTTATGCAAGAGAGGATGATGTGGCGTTTTACACCCACTCTTGCACACATTTCAACAGTTGATTTTCATTGTCAAACATTCCGCACAGGTGCCTTTCTTTTTATTCTTTTACGATACCTGGTCGATATAAAATACTGCTCCCATGGCCTCTTCATCTAGCCTCCCCAAATACCTGTAAATCGTTTTCATTATCGAGTTTCGAAGTTGCGTGGGCCCATCGCATTTTCACCGAAATGTGTAGCTTATTAACTACCAATCTCGTTAATTGAAGGTTCTGTAAATAAGCGGTGCGATTCAGCGCTGTTATCCTCGCGATGAGGTTTGAAACTGCGTCCGCTAGTTTGATCAGAGTTCCCGGTCGCTCTTCTCTCCCGTTTGGTAAAGTAGTGACTTTATTTATTAAATCTTTAATAATGTATTCCAGTCGTCCGAATCTTCTCTCTAAAGTACGGATTACTTGATTCGTGCTTTTGGGAACGAAGAGCAGTGATTGTACCGCTTCTAGTGCCTCTCCTTTGAGGCAATTTCTTAGGCGAACCATATTTTCCTCTTCCGAAAATGTATATACGTTTGTCGTTTGTCTGAACATACTGATGAACATCTGCCATTCCATGATATTCCCGCTAACAGTAGGAACGGCCGAGCTCATTGTATGTCATTGCCGCGTATATTTTCACAGCGATTCGCGATTCAATTCGTGAATTAACGCGAGTCATTAAAGTTTGTAAAGACGGCTCTTCTTGGTTTTCTGTCGATTTGATTCTCGGATTCGACCCTTGCCTGGTATTTCTGACATAGCTTCTCTGTCGGTTAAGCAATGTTCTGAATTTTCCGCGATTTCGTCGATCTCCGCAATTCGTACTCGCGCGCGTAACTCGACGACTTCTTTTCGTCTGCGTTCGGCCTTCCTTGCAATCTTGTCAAGTTCTTCCGCCTTTTCGAGTTCAATTTCTAGTTGTTTCCTAGCTCGCGAACTAGCACTGAAAATTCGCGAAAAACCCAAAAATTTATTTAAACGTTCCCGTGCAAATACATGTTCAATAATTTTCATATTGTGAACTGAGAATCAGATCGGAATATAATTTTTCAAATTATAGGTATTAATGTTTTAAGGATTTAGCGATGTATTTTGATTCTCTCATTTACAAAGTTGGTCGTGAAAGTACCCGCAAATGTCATTGTACAAAAATTATGTTTTGGCAGAATATTTCATTACATAATGTACACTTGAAATCTTCAAATGATGTTTCGCCCTTTATTATTAAGGGAGCGTTGACATATTACGTAACATTAAAGGGGGGGGGGTCTTGGTTCACTAAAACCTGTTATGTGGGGAGAGGGGGTAATTCTAGTACGCAACATTTTTAAATGCCTAAAAAAAGCTATGTTACTAAATATCTCTAAAATATACAGCAAATTGTTGTCGAAAACATGATTGGTTGCCACTCTGCATAAAATGTATTTCTAAATATTTTTCAGCATTATTGAAAGAAGAGAGCATTCAAATTGTAAATGATTGTTCCATATTGGAAAAGAATTCTGTTCTTAAAAAACTTCATTTTCAAAGATATAAGAAAAATCAAATTATTGGAACAAGTTATTTAGAATTATTTTTTAATTTCTGGCAAAATTTTAAATACTTTACATTTCATTTTGAAAGAATAATTTTGGGTTTCGAAAATTTCAAAATTGTCGTGTGAGACAGGTTGCATAATTTTTGGTAAGCCCCAGCGTGGACACCCTATATAAGGCAAGATGGCCTCTTGACGGTAAACACGTACCCGAACTGATCTCGATGTAAATCACTTTCGGTGCCTATAAATGTGGTTGTGGTGATTATTATGTGAGGTATTCGATGTCTATTGTGCTCCTATCCATGGTAAAACATACATTTTTGAAATCACATGCTGAACTCCGGTGGTCTGGCGGATTGTCAGTGTTATGTAACATAACCTGTACATTTGAACATTTGTGTGAGCTGTTTTCAGAACAAAAACGCTCTCAATAATGATAAATTTGGATCCGATAGTGATTTCTATGCGAGTTCATTTATATATTGAGTGTGCCTTTATGCATACAAAAAAATAAAATACAACTTTCTAATAACACACCTTAAACTTTGTTTGTGTGAAAGCAAAAGTATTGCCCTGCAAGCGGCCTAAAAGAGAGCATATAATATAGCTTAGAGTTCAGACTATATGGACAATATAAAGTCGACTGCTAACTCTATCACTATATAGGTCCAACCATAGCCATCATTGTACACAAAAATGACTCACTTCAGCTGTTTCATGTGTAGGATGTGGTACAATCTACCACACCGAATGTGCCGATAAACTAACAATAAGAGCAGATGGCAAATACTCGTGGTGCTGCAGCTCCCGCCAAAACTCTCATGTAGAAAACAATAGGGAAAATCGAGCTTCGATATGGACATGCTTAAAAGACTAATAGAAGAAATCATTGAGCCTGCAATAAAAAAAAAAACAAAGTCACACACTGCACCAAGTCATAGCTAAAGTTCAGTCTTTTGTTGACTCGGTCTCAGGAAATGTGAAAATATTGTCTGATCAAATTGACAAAACTAAATTGAGGATCGACCAATTTGACTCAAGGATCGAAAATCTTAAAAAATCCCTCAACAATCATTCCTTTACAGTTAATACCAAAGTAGATGACTTTTACCTACGATTACAGACTCATGAAGAAAAAGTAATTGCACTGAATAACAAGGTTGAGGATGCCTCAGCACCTAAATACCATTCTCCAAATTTTATGGCAGCCTGAATTTACGAAATGCAGGGGAGAAGCAAACATAAGAAAAATTTAGTTACTTTTCGTCTTGATGAAACAACTCAATCTCCTGATTCTATGGGTGAAAAACTTCTGTTATTGAAATTTTGAAAATTATTACTCCAGACACATTTATTGATAATCTGAAGATAATACGCATTGGCAAGCGGTCCTCTGTGATCTCTATTCCAAGACCCATCAAGATTATCTTCCAGAACAAGCAAACTGCAGTTGAGGTGTTGAAAGCATTTATTCAAAAAAGAAAAAAAATCGGACCTGCAGTAATTGTCTCAAGCCATAAGGATTTGAACGGATCAAACTCCAATGCAGCAACTGTAATACCAACAAACGAAGCGGACTCTGAACGATCGAATAGCTGCAGGAGAAAATAATCTTGAAATAGTTTACAAAAACGGCAACCCGATATTTCAAGTGAAAGAAAATTAACAGGAGTAACTAACGTAGCATCACTGGTAACCAAGGTAATTTCTAAGACTATTGAAATTTTAGGGTATTACCAAAATGTAAGGAGGTTAAATACAAAAATAGATCTTTTATTAACATCTGAAGAAGTATTGTTCTATGATATAATTATATTTACCGAAACATGGCTCAAGCCATCAACATATTCCTCTGAAATTCTTGATTTCAAAAAATTTAGTGCGTTGCGTGATGATCGAGAACGCAGAACGGGAGGGGGTGTATTGCTTGTCCTTGATTCTAAATTACTGTGCTCTCAAGTAATATTGGCTCCAATTTGTAATCAGTTTCTTGAAATCAATATTGTTAACGCAAAATTTTTTTACAATGGAACTTATTATATTATACTAGCCTTGTATATTCCTCCTTCTGTTTCTATGGACTGTGGACACTCTTGAAGCATTTTTAGAAACTCTAAGCAATTCTCACTGTCTTTGGAGTCATAAATTAATAATTGCTAGTGACTTTAATATGCCACAATACAAGAACATACCTAAAACTTCAAGTCGAAATATATTGCATTTTCAACTGAGTAATTGAACTTTTAACCAAATTGATAATAAGCATTTTCAGAACGATTTGACCGAAAATTGGGTCCTGACCGAGAACTGGGTCCTTGACGGTAATTGGAATAGTTTGAGCAGCGATTCGACGGTATAATTTAACTTGTCGTAATTCTTAAGGATGTGGGCATATATAGGAAACATCCTGTTAGGGGTGGACATTAGTCCCTCGACGGACCACTTTTCTGACATTGAATTATGATGTAGATAGGTAGATAGATGTAGATGATATCTATGTATGTATCTATTTATGTATCTATGCATGATGTATGGTGTAGATACATGTAGCATAGGTGGAAGGCCACGTGCTGATATTTGAACCATTGCAGCCTTTCCATCTAATGCAACTAAAGGATTCTTGATGGGCCTCGTATGTTCCTTCGTGGGATTTCTGTTCTTCTGATAGATTATGACGTCATTGACTGCGCATTCACATTTGTAGAACTTGATATTTCTTAGAATTAGTCATAGAAATTTATAATATTATTCAGAATATAAATAGAATTTTTTTATGATAATAATGGGTCATAATTATTTTTGTTAACAAATAACGCAGTTTTTTATACATATAAAGTGATCTATGAATCTATGGTCGGTAAGGTACGGTATATTTGTGGATTACCCTTCAGTACTCTTATGGTAATAATAAATTATAAGTTCTAAAAACTGTATGTAATTCGTATTGATAAGTGATCACTATTCTAAACAAGTAATAATTATGTATAAATAACGGTCACAGGCCATGACATTAGGGTGCTACCGCCGGTGCCTCCGCACTGGGCGCATACCGGAATGGGGCGCAATTACACAAGTAAATTACCTAAAGAAATATAGAAATTTTGAATTTCAAATAACACAGGACAACATAATTTAAAGCCTTGCAACACGGACCATACTAGGTGGGTCTTATATTTTCGGGGTCGCTGGATTCGAATCCGTTGTCCGTGTGGTCCCATCAGGTCAGGCTCAAGGTAAGTTGAAAGGAAAACTTACAAAATTCATCGCTTATCAATTAAGTCAGGGTACCTATAGGTTTTCGGAGTCGCTGAATTCAAATCCGTTGTCCGTTTGGTCCCATCAGGTTAGGGTCAAGGTCAAACCTAAAAAATTCATCTCTAAACAAATTAGTCAGGGCACCTATAGGTTTTTGGGGTAGCTGAATTCGAATCCGTTGCCAAGGTCAATTTAAGGTCAAGCTTACAAAATTCATCGCTAACAAATTAAGTCAGAGCACCTATAGATGATCGGGGTCGCTGAGTTCAAATTCGTTGTCCGTTTGGTTTGACCTTTACGCTGGCCTTATGAGACCAAACGGACAACGGATTTGAATTTAACGACCCCGAAAACCTATAGGTACCCTGACTTAATTCGTAAGCGATGAACTTTGTGAGTTTGACCTTGAACTGACCTTAACCCTGACCTGATGGGACTAAACGGACAACGGATTCAAATTCAACGACCCCGAAAACCTATAGGTACGCTGACTTATTTGGTTAGCGAAGTGCGCATACGTCACCGTGCGTCACTTTGTCTTTAAACGTATTTCTAAACTTCTCCGCTGATTGGATAGAACAAGATTTACGCCATATCAAAAATCAAATTTTTTAAAGTTTTCATGATTTTAAATGTTTCAAAATATTTCAAAGTTTTCAAAAGTTTTGAAAAAATTTTAAGACATATTACCAAATTTAAGATAATTCATGGGATTTCAGTCATGCAAGGGTTTTGAAATTTTATAGCATTTTCAAGGATTGTAAGGATTTACAATATTTGAATGAATTTCAAGGGATATGGAAGGTTTTAAGACATTTTAGAAGATTCAAAGAAATTTCAAAAATTCAAGGGAGTCTAAAAGGGTATTAATGATATCGAAGGATTTCAAAGACTTCAAGGGATTTTAGAGAATTTCCAAGAATTTATAGAGAAATTTATGGGGTAAATGAAACGTATTCATGCGCCTAGCATAAATGCTAAAATTTGAACCCTCTTATTCTAACGATACAGCTCGTCACGCCGCGAAAGTACAAGTCCGTCTCCCATTAGGCATATTGTACTTCGTGTTTTTATTTTTGGCCATAAAACCTGTGTTTGCACGATTGTTCAATACCCGAGTCGAAATATAGCCCCTACTTTGACGCTCCAAGTGGAAGTATTGCCCCTACTTTGAAGCTGCTTATTCTACTAGCTCCTACTTAGCCGCTCCTAAAGATATTTTCATTCTATTTTGCTTCTACATAGGTTTCAGCCCCTACATTGATGCTCTTGCCTCTATGTTCTTGAGTTTTACTAACGGCTCCTTTAAGGCTCCAGAATCTTCACAGAGTTGTCAAGTTCTCGTTTAACGTTCGCTGTATCTTTTTGTATCTTCACGCTCAAATATGAGGTCGTTGCCTTGACGCCTGAGCTCACGTAACAAATACTTTGTTATTTCCTCCCACCTCCATCACCGCAGTTTGTAAAACCGTACATTTTAGTGGTTAAGTCAAAGATAATATCTTTGTTTTAGTGATAAATATTAAAATAATACTATCTGAAATGGCTTCAAAAGGAAAGAACTTTGCGCTTATCTGGTGGTTCGATGATAAAAAACAAGATGTCATTCAGTTGTCAATGATTCCTGAGAAAAGTCAAGACGTAGGCTGTGTAGCTAAATTAAAGTGGAATAATATTAAAGAAAGGAAAACTATCCAATTAAAAGCAAAAGTGCTAGCTACACGGAGAAAATTTGTGTGCTAAATTTTACATAACTTAGTTCGGTAAACGGAGGACATTACGGCATTATATTAAAATTTCACTTTCAGTTATGTAAAATGAAATAGGGTAATATTTGATGTGAAAATATGAATTATTAATATAAATTCATTAAAATTTAATTCGTGATTCAGTAAGAAATAATACAACGGGATGATAAAGATTACCTACCAGTTAGGTAAAATCAATGGAACTGGTACACTGTTAAAAATGTTTGTAATTTTAATATAGATTTACTATACATTTGTATATTAAATCTAAAAACTCGGTCTATGAAATAATAATTAAGAGGCTGTATAGTAAATTTCATATACCTGTATATTGATCAACTTTTAGAAAAGTCAAGTAATTTCACTTTCAACAAATTAAAAATAATGATTGCAGTAATTTTCAATTCTAAATGATGGAGCATAATATTTTTTTCTAGTTAAACATAAATCATATTCGGTTTTAAGTGGGAAAGTTCAATTAAGCGAATTATTAAGACACCTAACCTAAAAAAAGCGGTACTCACATTACAATTTTGACATTTACAGTGAATTTTGAAGAAAATCCCACCCATACGTTGCACTTTGATTATAAATAAGAATGTAATCGATGAATTTTAGTTTATTACTTTAGTTTTTAATATTTGACCAGATTTGGGTGCATCAAAGAACTTTCAACTTTCACGCACTGTGTTTTACTATACATAATATTAATTCTACAAGATGATGGTATATTAAATTTACTACACGTATATGCATATTGCTTCCAATACATTTATAGTAAAATCGCTATAGAAATTTCTAACAGTGTAGGTACAGTTTCAATCGTAGAAAACAAAGTCTACCTCTCAATATATGTGAATTCTACATCCCAGTCATGTAAAATTTCGTGCGCCAGCAAAAAAAAAAAAACATTCTTGCTACAAACAGATTCTGGGGAAACCCACTACTGACATACACATGCTCACACATATCATACAATTCATAAGCGTATTGTTGGTACATATATAAAATTTAACTTAAACAATTACATTAAATTACGATACATTACATACGATATAGTCGCACGGTTTTAACGATATTAACGCTATTAAAAATCGAAAACGCTGTGACGGGTTTCGAACCACCTAAACTAGGTTTAACGCGTTCTATCGCTAACAACTAAACTACACGGCTAACCTAACAGTTGAAATATCGAGAAAAAAATCTGGGCTATAAAGTTAAAGTACGAGTACGTCAGGGCGGTGCAAAATAATATCTGGTCCCCGTTTCATGGAAATTTGTTATTGTAACATTTTATTAATAAGCGGGCTTATAAATTTATAGGAAGTAAATAAAAACATTGGACAATTTTTTATTTGGAATTTTGCAACCTGGAAATTTTGAATTATTTAATTACTTTAAACTTTTGC
>CAKNWW010345056.1:0-25093 GCA_932074435.1 Andricus kollari
CCTGCAAGGTTTCAAAATATTTAAAAAGACTCCAAGCGATTTTAAAAGCTTTTAAGGTATTTTCATAAATCTTTCAGGATTTTACGAAATTTGACTGAAATTATAAAATTCTTCTGGTTGCATTGGAAAGATTGCAGTACAGGAGCGGACAATGAAAAAAATGATATCGCGATTTTATCTTATAGAAGTTGAATAATTCACGTATTGATGTTGCACTTTAGATTAAATTGGCTGAATTTAAAACAAAAATCGTGATGCATAATTTAAAAATTATTTACTTTTAATAATTATTTTCAGAATCCTAGTTGAAGAATTCTTCAATTTTTGTAGACGAAGTTCGGAATAGTTCAATTTATGACGCTTTAAGTTGAATTCATTAACTCAACATTCTTCAATTAGAAGGCATATAGTCAAAATAATATTTAAAAATTTGTATTCAGTTGTAGTTTTAAATGGGCAATTATAAGACAGTTTAATCCGTGAGCTCTTGAAACTGAAGTCCTTTTTTCTTTTCATTTAATTTTTGGATTAGGTTTCGAAGGGTTTGAATTTCAAATTTTCACAATGTCATAGTTTAAAATTGAAATGTTCAAAATCTCAAGACAAGTCCTCTATTAGATCTCGTCTCATATTTTTCCCTTTTTAATCTTCAATGTAATATTTAAAAATGGTCCGAATTTTGGTTGAAGATTTAAAGATATAAATCAATTCAGATCGAAAAATAGTATATTGGAAAATTTCAAGAATGAGAAACAGTTCTAAGGGATGTGTCAAAATTAATCGATTTGAAATAAAAAATCGTGTTGTTTAAAATTTAAATAGATAAAAATTGACCTAGACGAAATTTATACGTCAGTTATTGAATAAGTTCCTTAATTTCAAATTATTACAACTTCAGAGTTCCGAGCCTTCAAGTTGAACACTGAATTTAAATTGTTTCCTTCCATAAGTTTTAATTATGCAAAAATGGAAGTGATGGAATTTTGAAAGTAAGAAAAACAACTTAAGAATAATATTCTTAAGTTATTGAAATCCGGTAAAAATACTTGAAATCTTGAAGGATTTAAGTATAAAAAATGCTGACATCACAATTTTTGGTGACTGAAAATATTCCTTTTTCAGTTTTAAGTGAAGTGCACATTATTAAATAATTTAATTTATTTACCTTTTTCTGAATGTGAGAAAATTCTTCTAATCAATGTTAATGCTAAATTATAGTTTTCCGAGATGAAAATTTGAAAATACTCCATTTTAACGCTTTGAAGCCGTCGACCTTTCAAAATTTCAATCTGAAATTTTTTTTTTGTCGATTGCATCTATAAGGAAATGTTCAATCTTTATACACTTGGAATTCCAACTGGTACAATCCTAAAAACTTTCATTAATTATCGACACACACACGCAATATATATAGCTTAGTTTCAGAATGGTTGTAGACTTTGCGTAGGGTTGTTGATGTGCGGTGACGTCAGGATCGCAATTCTAGGCGAGGTGACAGGTGTCTTCTTACAAAGAAGTGTTACTCATGCTCGTCAATGGGCTTTGGTTCACCGAAAATAATTCGGTGTTGACATTGTTCTCCTTGAATCTGGTGCTGAGCTTTAGATTGACGTTGTAGGTTCATTTCACTCAGCCTCCGTTCCAATTCGTCCAAGGACTTCTCCTTTGTGGCAAAGGCTTCCCTTTTGACGGGGGCATCCCCTAGGTGATCATTTTTTTCTTCACCATTGATAGTGGGATCCCCATGTTCCTTTAGAAGTGGTGATAGGTCGGCCAGATTCAGGTGTAAGATTTGCTCATAGATAACCTCCATTGATCCGATCTTGCTTGTTGATCCGTAAAACGTCTTATCTTGCATTTTGAGCTGACACCCAGGTTCATCTTGGATTATTCCAATCTCGTCCAAGTCGATCAGGATTTTAGTTTGATTAGGACACTTTAGTCTGACGAAGAGCAGCTCAGCTAATGAGAAGAGCCATCCATTCAAAGAGTCAACGGGAACCCATTCCGATTTCTTGCCATAAGTCACTCGGATGTTACACTGACGGTACCTTGCATTCTCGCTAACAGGTAAGTTGTTGTTGCAAATCATGTAATAGGAGATTCTTTTGCATGATTCTATGTGTCGATGGTTCAGAAAGATGTGTGTTCTTTGGGATTCTCCCACGCTAACGGAGGCAAATTTCTTTAGGACGTAAGCGTCTCCTGAACCGTTTCCCAGTACCGATTGGAACTTCAGTATTGGGTGCAATTGGTACATCAGGTAGTAGGTGTGTTCCAATAATGGAATATTCACAAGTATACTTAGGATTTCCTTTCTGTAGAGTGCCGTTCTGGTGACAATGCTAGATACTTCTTCAAGATCCATCTTTGGTCCTAGGATGGGGAACTCGACTCTGGAGTGATTGTCCTGGATATTCCAATAGATTGGTTCGAACTGCTCAGATGTCAAGAGGGATAGATGGATTTTCTCCTGACGAGACGTATGTATGACCTCCAGGATTCGATTTGCAGTCCGGATATAGTCATCGAGGCTGGAATCCACTGCTATGACTACGCCAGTCAGCGCTTCGACGTGTTTAAGTTCTGCAACCGATCGCGTGAGGTTTTCTAGTCTCAACTTGTTCAGAGATATCTGGTTTTCGTGCCGGTTTAATCTTACCTTGTTACTTTTGGAAAGCTCGTCCACTTCCTCTAACTGCGCTCTCACTATGCAAGTTTGTTTACCGATCAAGCAGGACATGTTGGCTTGGGCCTGGTTGAGTTTGGTAATTTCAGCTTCGATAGCTTCGCCGTCACTGTAGGCCATCAGCCCAATCATCCTCCAAGAATTCCAAGCAATGGTGGCTCTGGTCGGCTTCTCATTTCCACGGACAGCCTGGGAAGAATTGTTTTGTCGGTGCGCTCCTTTATTTCTGCGGCATGCCTGCACCTTCCTTCCTCAGATTTTTGGCCACCAGGAACTTAGCATCGAGACCATAATAAGTGATTGTTTGTAGGTAGGATAATCCAAATCCTGGCATCCACAGGTCTGATAAATTTTTGAATCGTTGTTCATATGAATCTAAGGGTCCTTGAATTTTTAGCAGGTCCAAAAATACGGTAATGGAATCCTATACTGGTTTTCAACGGGGTGTCGTCCCTGTGCGTCGTGGGATAAATGCCTTCAGAAGCAGTAAGGGGAACAGGGAAATCAACAACCAGGTGTGCATCATTTTTTCCTAAAAAGAGTAAGCATTAGATCTTCTCTTCGGAAGTGGAAGGAAGTACAAGACAGGATAAGTCTTGTTCATCAAAGTTCGAGGTTAGCAGTGAACGAACTTGATTTTACCTTTATGCTTGGCAAACCGTTCACTAGTTTCAGTTTCGAGAATGACGTGATTATTCTCCGTGAATGCGTCTCTTATTTTTCTGTTCAAGGGCACGGCCTTACGATCGTATTGTACCTTAGATCTTGTTTTTGTTTTGACCAAGTTCATAGCCGCAATTTTTTGGATTTCCGATATCCTTACTATTAGATCGTGTAGGTAGGAACCGTCAGTTTCGAGTTCTTCGCCGAGTACTTCCGCCATTTTGTTTTGCGTTAACGATCCTAGCGCATCTCCGGAATTAGCCATTCGACAAGATGTCTCATTGTCCCGCTCTAGAGCGGTGCAAAGGTTGGTTAGTCTTATTGACACGTAATTGCAGTCAAAGTTATCTACATGCCGCCCTTTTATCGTGACGGAGTAGGTACGGTATCGATCGTAGGGAGAGACCAGGACCTGACCCTTCTTGGAACTGCATTCCTATAGGTCTTGAGTATCAAAATGTTCGGTAGCGATAAGGAACTTTGGAATAGGATTCATTGCCTCGCAGTCTTCTGATATAAAGTGGGCGTAATTGTTTTGACTGTACTTCAGAGGTTCAGTATATTGGTGCAAAATGTTAGGTCCATTTTCTCTTGCATATACCGAGTTCCACTTTACTTCGGTGGAATTTTGGAAGAGAGTCTTAGTATTCGAGAGTCGTCGATATAGGGTAAATCGACGTCAATGAGGGAGGTGGAATGAGGGGAAGGGCTCATCTTGAAGCCTTCCGATATTCTGCCGGATTACAGTCGTCGTGGATTTGATCCAGTTTTCCATTTAAATGAGCCTTCCCTTTCCTTAGAGCTTGGTTTTGTTTGATTATCTGTGAGCGGGGTAGATCTGACACCCGGCGCCATTCCAGAAGCCGGCTTAAAAAAATAAGGGGTTCCGTTTGCTGTTTTTTTCGATGCCTGAGGATCCTGGGATGATCTCGATTCCATCGGGAAGCTCCTTGTATCGAACAGTACTTCTTTTTATCACACCAGAATTTTTGGTGAAAGAAGATGGTAGCTGTGAAGACTGTCCAGTTGGTCGAAGGTAAGGAAGATTGAAGCCTATAAGCATGGATTGAAGAGAGGATCCGTTTCGGCTACGTAAGGGGGCACAGATTCGTTTTTATTTTCCGTAGGACAAGGGTCGTGAGGGCGTACCACTCCAGAGTTTTTTGTTACTTTTGACCGAAATAGATATCCGTTTGGTTAATTCAATAATCGACGGTGATTATAAAAAATCCTCGGTTGACGATTCAAAGGTCAACTCAGAGGGATGACCAGGGCGCACCACACCAGAACTTTTATATTATTTTCGTTATTCAATATTCCTAATCTAGAATTTCGATCTCTGATTCCATGATCACGGCATCGTCGTCTGAAATATCACCGTTCAAGAGTTCTACCAGAGGCACTATCTCTTCGTGTGTTAGTTTCTCGATTACTCGATTAGGATGATTTTCTTCTTGCAAGGTGCGCCTTCTTTGTTGAAGAGTAAATGGTAAATGGTAGACTTGAGAGATTTGGCAGATTTCTGATGTTTGTTTCCGGACCTCCTCCCTCTTTTATAAGTTGAGGTTACTTGCTGTTTTCGCACAAAACTAGGAACTTCGGACGCTACAACGGTCGAAGAGGAGGCATTCCTATTGCTCCAGAGCAGGCGAATGACGGGAGAATTCGAATCGGGATTATTCCAACTCAAATTAGAATATTCATAACCCGAAGTTTCCCTGGTTCCTGTTTCATGGAAGGAACTAATAGTTAGCCAAAATCTTCGAAGCAAGTAACAGAGCCAACGATTTCAACAATCAACTCACAGAGCTGGAGACTTATCAAGTCAGAATTGAATATAATTCAATTAAGGCTATGCTACAACTTTTCCTTAAGAAGGTGAATCACAGTTGGATAACATGTCACCTTTTTTAGTTAGGCAATGAAACTTTGATTGAATAAAAGAATAGAATTCTGCTGAATTCTCGGTGATCTTCTTTCCGGTCAATGCTTGTTTTTATAATAATGCATCTCCACCTTGGTTACGCGTAAATTATTCCCCTTCAGAAACTCGATTTTCCCCAAAAAGTGGTAGTTTTGAGAGAACCAAGCAACATTCCCTATTAAACCTTATTTTAATGTTTTGGGCTTCTTAGCCTTGAAATTTCACGTAAGATATTACGCAAGGGTTTGTTGGCCCTTGGAAGTGCCAAGAAGATTCTCAGTGTTTCCTGGCTGAGCTTGCTTAGAGAGTTTAGTCAAGGCTTCAGCCTGGTTCAATAGTTTTTCGAAAAAGAACGAAAATTCGTCGTGACTACTAAACCTTTGGGTCTCAAGTTCCTGAATCTCAAGAATTTTCTTTGGGACCATGGGAACTACAAAAACGACCGGTTCGGGTTCGCGAACTTCAGTTTTCACTTCGACATGTTTTCGTGCGAGTTTTTCTCGTAATTTCCTTCCTGAATGGAAACTTTGCTTGTTTCTAGCGTTATTAACGCCCGGAAGGCTAGGCATTTTTAGGCTATATCACAGTTAAAATGATGGTAGTTACATACAAAAATAACCCTTGAATAAAATTCCAACATCTCGCTTAATAGTGAAATATGGCCAAACTAAAAATACCGAGCCAGTGAAGGCGAGATCCCCTAGCCAATTAAAGCTTGGAGTTTTTACTAATTTGGATGCACTCTAGCCAACTAAGGCTTGATTAAACAATTCACGCTTTAGTCTTTGACGCAAACTTGGAAGAAATCATTAAACAATTAAGGGAATAATCGAAGGCAAATTTTGAACTGAGTACCAATATTTCACTAAAAGAGGAATATTGCCGAATTCAAAATACCGAGCCAGTAAAGGCGAGATCCCCTAGCCAATTAAGGCGTGGGTACGGTCGAGTCAAAAGTAAAAAGATTTTCTTAAATTCACACCATACTTTTTGCCTACCCTCCTTGGAACAAGCATGTGAAGCAGATAGAGGATGTTTGTTGTACTTGACAATTTTAGATTATAAGTGAAAGGAAGAAATAGCGTATTTTGCAGAAGGGAGACTATGGGGTTCAGCGATACAATTTTTTCAAGATAAAGATAATTTCCTCCATATTCTCACTTGCACGGTGCAGTGTATGTGTAGCGGGCGTACAGTTTTAGGTAGCAGGCATAAAGTTTCATGTAGCGGGCGTAAAGTTTCATGTCGGCCCGGCGGCGGAGTGCGCATGTGCGAACGTCACTGGGCTGTAAGATGCCACATTTCGCCTGCTTCACGTGCATGCAATGGCGCGTTTTCAAGGGCGGTCGGACAAAAAATGTACTTTAATGTTACCTCAATACACACTGAAGTGTTTTTATCCTACTGCTGACAGTCGTAGAAGATTTTGTTCAAACAAAAAGAAAGAGAACGAAGGTTTCTTTTGTTTGTGTCGAATGCTGGACCGAATCAAGCGGGCGCGATTTTCTTCGTTGTGCGCTAATTATTTTAATAACTAGCTCTAGTCCTTTACACAGGTTTGTTTTAACTTCTAGACGCACACACAGAGAAGGCACGTAAACACCTGTCACTTTTCAAATTCGCTAGTATGAAAAATAGAAAGTATGTATATTCCCCATGACAGGGAATTATAGTCCTACGAGAAAATTGCTGCTTTTCGTTTTGAGATTCGAAACGGGGCAATTTATCCTGGACCATGGTCGTATACACAGGTTCGGGGGCTCTCGTGGCGGGAAAAGTTCCCTACCGTAAGCCAGAAAGTTTCGCACGGTGACCACTGAGTGTAGTGGCGTATGTGTCGAGTAGTCTAGGATTTGAAAAGTTAAACACGTTTTTTAACTTAAAGTCTCAACTGGCCTCAACGAACCGAAGAAGTGAATCGTGAAGTGATCGATATGTAATATTTGTAATATTTAAATTAAATAAATGCAAAAATGCCGTGTGCTTGTGCCGTAACAAAGTACAAAACAAATACTTCAACATTTAAAGCCAAGAGATAAAATTTTAAAGTGCAGAGTGATCTTGTCGTCCGGAGATAATGGGAATCGTGTGTCTCCGCAGTAAATTTCCGGTGAACGATGTTATCAGACAGAGTGTAAATTGTGATAGCGAAGGGTGAACCATTCATCGTACACCGTTACAATACCCTCGCTTGCGAAATAATGCTAAACCGACAAATTTCGATAATCCCGAGTAATCGGCAGGAGGTCTGCGACAACCGCTTCAAAGTACAGAAAACTTAATTCTTAGTGGCAACTTTGTAAAATAATCGGAAGCTTCAATAAGGGAACTTCCACCACTACGAGAGCCCCCGGACCTGTGTATACGACCGTGTTCTGGACCAATCTCAAAATTTCATTTTTCTACAGGCCGGACAGGGCGCAAAAAGAAACTTCATTCTGCCGTCGCGGTCCTGCCTCCCGTCGGATGGAGGTTTTGATTTTATTTTACGTCCGGATCGTACGCTTTAATTTATATGATTAAATTTATCGATTCCGGCGGCTCACTCCCGTTAACGGGATGGAAAGTAGGATTTCGTTGACCGAGATAGGATGTGGTTGCGTCTTACGGACTAGATTTGGCAAAGAAATATTAATTTGATTTTTTGATCCCGAAGTTCGGACGGAAAAAAGTGTGAGTAGTTCTGGCCCATGCCAGGTTGTTCAGGTGGCTGCCGTCCCGAAAATCTATAGTTTCGTTAACCGGGATAAGACGTGGTTGCGACTTACGGACTAGTTTCGGCTCGTGCCAGTTACTGCAATTATGACTTTTGGTAAATGCGCCTCGACAGTTCATAGTAGGGATGCATTTGGTAGGGATGTCTGCTGATCTGCAAAATTTGGATACAGGTGGTAGGGAATTGTCGTGGGAATGGAAGTCATGTTTGTAGGTATGTGAAGACTATATAGCTTAATGCCTTTGCTTGAACTTTGCACCTACGAGGCAGGAGCCTCGTGAGAATTTAGCGAGCTAAGAGTTCCGGTATCTCTTACTTCCTGTACCTCAACTTCAACGTTCTATTATTTATGAGGAATCACGTGGCAGTGTGGTGGTTTCCCCAAGTGCTCATGCTGTCAGGCTTATCATAATCTTAGAATCGAATGCGAAATTTACATGAAGCGGAATGATTTTGAAACGTTCGAGGAATTAGAAGATTCAGGAAAAGAATGGGAGACTGAGCTAGCTAAACGCGAACTTTGAGGGAACGTTTTACAGATAACAGAACCTAAAATTTTGCCTAAAACCGAAGAAAAGCTTAATAAAGGCAACGATTATAAAAACAATCCAGAAAACGGTGAAGATAATAAAAGAAAAATTTATAGCGGTCAAAATGATCAATGGATCACCAAAAAGGGAATACAAATAAAAGTTACCAGGGTAAAAACCAATTTAAAAATCCATACTCATTCCTACCTTTCAGATTCCCTTTCCTACCTTCTCAAAATCAATATCAACAAAACCAAAGGCCTAATTTCCGACCTGGATGCCCACCTAGATGCCAGCCTAGATTACAGCCAAATTTTCAACATAGATTTCCAAATATAAACCAAGATACCCATTTAATTCTTATCGCAATCAAATGTTACCCATGCTTAACTAAATGGCTCTAGGCTCTAATCAGGAACAAAATCAACCGATTATTGAATTTCGAGCAGAAAAAGCGGAAAACAGTTCGGGAAATAATAATAACCAACAAAAGCTAAATTCCCAAAAACCAAACTATGAGAATAAAAATCAAAAATCGGGCAACATTAATTCGAATCAGATGGATAATACAAATGCGAATTCAGGTAAAAAACGTGATTCAAACTCACGAAACTTAAGTGTAGATGAAACTTAAAATAATCCTAAATGTTATCATTGCGGATTAACCGGATATTATAAAGGAGAATGCTTATATTACGCGTAGAACCATGGATACTGGAAGGGCGGGTATTAGGACAACAAATATTAAAACCTATTACCGACAATATAATTCGACAAGTAGTAATCCCAATTATAATCAGCAAGAAATGAACAAATTTAATGTTCAGGTTAGTTCCAAAATTAAAATCCGCAGGTATCTTAGGCACGGACTTGATAAAATTCTTGGGGATGATCTTAGACTATGATTCGGAAGCTTGGTTGTTACTAGGTAATCCCCCCACCCGCTAGCCAATGGAAGCACACCCAAACGCTTTACCTCTCACAATACCTGACATTAAAGTTAAAGAAAATAAGAAAAGTAAAAATCTAAATATTAAGGTAAAACATTAATTATTAGTAACTGTCAATCTTAACCAACTCCAAAAATCCAAAAATCCAAAACCGTCCAAAATCCAGTAACAAATCCTACAAAGGATATGTCTAGCTGAATAATTATCCATATAAGCAACAAATTCAAACTCTTAGATAGCATCCCTGCCCAAGACACAAGCGACGAAACAAGCGCACACGACACATTCAGATTAAGTAAACCTTGAATTAGGAAAAACAATAGGGAAAACTGCGATAGCAACCTTTAGCAAAATAAAAAGGGTACTATTTGGGAAAATAATAAGAAATCTCAAAAAGCGAACGAGATAACCGAAATAAAAGATAGGAATGAATCGATCAATTAAAACAATAAGGCGATTATATCAAATAATATTTCGGATATATTATGAAAAATCAACGAAGAAAAAAACTGTTCTTCAGAGATTTGCAAAGGTATTGTTGAGCTTAACGATAGCCAACAATCCGAATTACAAAAACTCTTGGAAAATAAACTTGAAATTTACCAGGACAAAGAACATAGGGCGACTCACTTAACAAAACAGAAAATAGATGTTCAAATTCATTTCAAAAATTGATTTAAAACAAGCTTACTTGCAAATACCGTTAGGGGAAGTTTCAAAACCAATCACTTCGTCCACAGTCCCTGGAAAAGGCATGTATCAATTTAAAAAGGATGCGATTCGGTTAAACAATGCTCCAGCAACGTTTCAGAGACTGATAAACAAAATTATCACTCCAGATTTAGGGCCTAAAGATTTTTGCTATTTAAACGACATAGTATTCGTAGCTCAAAATTTCGAAGACCAATTAAAATACTTGTAGGTTGTACTGGATAAAATTAATGACGCAAAACTAACGATTAGCCCAGACCAATGCGAATTTGGCTGCCCTGAAATTAAATATCTTGGTTTTAAGGTTAACCAAAAAGGGCTCCGAGTGCACGAGGACAAAATCCAACCAATCCTGGAATTTCCTAAACCAAAAAATATCAAAAGATTAGAGCGTATATGGGGATGGCAAGTTGATACAGAAAATTTATTCCACACTTTGCCAAAATAATAGAACCGTTAAGTAGATTGTTACAAATATATAAGACATGGAATTGGGGATTAGAACAGGATGAGGCATTTCAGAAAAATTAGAGACCTTTTAACATCAGCACCAACTCTCCCTAGGGATCGCGGGACCTTGTAGTTGGTGGGAGGGCTTATGGGTCTCATAGGGCTATAGATCTGGATAGGTGAACCAGAAAGGCTGCATCGCGAGGTGTAGCTCTTCTGGAGAACTGACGGACTCCAGTCAGTGGAACTTAAACTAAGGAGCGATGCTTCCAAGGGGTAATGGCGAAGCCTCCTGGAATATCGAGGACGCGAATTCTCATGTTCCCAAGCTACGTTAAGATCGCCGTGTCAAGGGCTGAATGGTACCAGGGTTAACAAGTCCTTGAACATCCCGGCCTGCCCCCCTCAATAGAGGCGGACAGGCCGGGGTCTCAACGGAGGTGCCTTTACGGGGACTTTGGGGCACCAGGTCGAATCCCATAGTATGTAGACCCGCCCCCTGCAAGCGGGGCTCTGCAGGGGGTGTTTCTTATTTCCCTAGCTTCTCGTGGGACAATTAAATGAAACACGAAAACAAAACAAAACAGTGTAGTGGACTGGAGAGTCTCCGATGAGGAGTCTCTCTCGGACCACAAATATATCGTGTTTCGATTAACTCTAGGAAACCCGGTGGTTTCGAAGATCAGAAACCCCAGAAATACACTTTGGGACTCGTATAAAGAGGAATTCAAAGGGAGGCTTGCGGAATTCCCCAACAGCTATGGTACCATTGATGAGTTAGAGCACGCCGCAGATTTTCTGCGAAGGGCTCTGGCTACATCATATGAGAACAATTGCCCTACAAGCACAATTAAGTCTAGGAAGGGAGCAGAATGGTGGAATACCAACCTGGAAAGACTCCGTAAAAGGACAAGAATGTTGTGCAATAGGGCGAATAGAACTAAAGTGCCTTCGGACTGAAACATCTATAAGACGGCCCAGTTTGAATACAATAAAAATATAAGAAAGTATAAGCGGGAAGATAGGAGGGGCTTCTGCGAGGAATCGAAAAACATTCCAGAAACAGCGAAGCTGCACAAGATCCTGGCGAAAAATCCGGAAGCTCGCCTCGGGCTCATAAGGCTCGATAATGGTTAGTTTGCCGAAGACGAAGAAGTAACGCTGAATCACCCGATGGAAGTTCACTTCCCGGGTTTTCAACGAATCCGAACCGACCAAGAGGAGGAAGGCTGGGGCCAAGAGGTGGCGAGGGCCGACTGGAATTTCGCCTCTAAGGTCGCTGATTACAAGAAGGTGGAATGGGCCGTAGGGTCCTTCTGTCCTTTTAAATCACCAGGGGCGGATGGCATTTATCTAGAGCTTTTACAAAAAGGCATGGATTTGGTCGTCCCTCCTCTGACGAAATTATTTAGGGCAAGTATAGCTCTTAAACACGTGCCATCGGCATGGGAGGATGGCAGAGTGGCATTCATACCCAAACCTGGGAGGGAGGGTTACACTGCTGCAAAATATTTCCGACCAATCAGCCTAACGTCTTTTATCCTGAAGACGTTGGAGAGGCTGGTCGAGAGATACATTAGGGATGAGGTGCTCTTGGCCTCCCCGCTGCATAGAGGGCAGCATGCTTTTCAGGCAGGCTGCTCGGTAGAAACTGCGCTTCATGCTGTTGTGGAAAAATTGGAGCAGCAGTTGGAACAAAAGGGGTATGTTGTGGGCGCTTTCTTGGATATAGAGGGTGCTTTCAGCAATACTCCTCCAGAAGTCATCTGTAGAGAGGCTCTGAGATGTGGCGTGCCGGACCAGCTTGTACGCTGGATAGGAAGCATGCTACGTCGGAGAAGACTCGAAACCAGATGGGGTGAGGGCCTAGTAAGGGGAATAGCTCCGCGGGGATGCCCGCAGGGGGGTGTCCTGTCGCCCCTCCTGTGGTGTATTGTTGTGGACGGCCTCCTTCGAAGGCTAAATAAAGAGGGGTATTATACCCAGGGATATGCGGATGACTTTGTAATCCTAGTCAGGGGGGCTCATCTGCAGACGCTGATGGGTCTTATGAGGTCGGCGCTGCGCATTGTAGAGCTCTGGTGCGATAGCTCAGGGCTCTCGGTAAATCCTGAAAAGACCAGTCTGGTCATTTTCACGAAAAACTGTAAAATTCCAAAAGTTGACGCTCCTGTATTTTGCGGTGGGAAGCTGACGTTTTCAGATTCGGTTGAATATCTGGGAGTAATCCTAGATATCAAGCTGAACTGGGCAAAGCACCTGGAGACCCAATGCAGGAAGTTTGTCATGACTTTTTGGATGTGCAGGAGAGCCTTTGGGTTGACGTGGGGTCTAGGGCCTAAAATGCTTGCATGGCTCTACTCTGCTGTCCTAAAACCCAGGCTCCTACATTCAGCCGTAGTCTGGTGGCCACGGGGGGAACTCAAAACAATGCAGGACAGGCTGCGAAGATTACAAACGCTAGCATTTAGGGGTTTGACCTGAGCAATGAGGACTACGCCCACAGCGGCGATAGGATTCATGCTCTGTGAAGAACCCCTACATGTTGCGGTAACCGCTAAAGCGGCACACGCGATGGGCCGCCTGGTAAGAGCAAATAGATGGACTCAGGGGACTAGGCACACTAGGCTCCCGAATGATATCAGTGCATTGGCAATTCTACAGATGAGGCAAGATAAAATAACAAAACGCTTCAACTTTGCCAAAGCTTTCCGCGTCTGTATCCCAAGCAGGGATCTGTGGAAAGCAAATGGTAACCCGCTTCTCCAAGGGGAAATCTGGTATACAGATGGATCCAGGGGTGAGGCAGGGTCAGGAGCAGGAATTTATGACAGCAGGAGAGGGAAAGGGATAGGGATACTACTTGGTCGACATGCTACTGGCTTTCAGGCGGAGGTCCTGGCCGTCCTTCGCTGTGCTGAAACACTAATAGAAGCAAACGCTACTGGTAGACAGATAACTATCTGTTCCGACAGCCAAGCGACACTAACTGCAATAGGAAAACCAGACATAACATCAGAACTGGTTTGGGAATGCAAAAAGGCATTAAACCAACTTGCAGAAAGAAACAATGTGCCTCTCATATGGGTCCCTGGTCACACAGGGATCAAAGGCAATGAAAGGGCGGACCAGTTGGCAAAAAGCGGCGCAGCAAGTGAACACATAGGGCCAGAACCGGTACTAAGAATAGCGCCTTGCTGTATCGATTTGGCCATTAAAAGCTGGATCCGAACAAAACACCGGGAATATTGGGAGCAGATCCAGGTTTGCCGTTAGGCGAAATCCATCCTGCGTTATACCCAAAGGATGGACAGAGCCAGGGAAATCCTGGGTTTACCCAAGAAAGACATAAGGACAGTAGTACAGATCCTAACTGGGCACAACCACTTGAACTATCATATGCACAAAATAGGGTATAACCCCACGACAGAGTGCAGGAGATGCGGCAGGGGTGATCAAACATCCCTGCATGTACTATGCCAGTGCCCGGTATTAGCTGGGCTCAGGCAATAGACCCTCGGGGCCCATTTTATGGGATCAGAGGAAATTACAACGCGATCAGTAGTCGACATACTAGGCTTCGTCAAGAGGTCTGGGGTCAACTGCTGAGAGCGATTAAGTAAGGGTGTGGCACAATAGGTTTTATAGCTTGAGCGCCAGAGGAGCTCTCCATGGGCCCCTCGTCCGTCCTAAAACTAACTAACTAACTAACATCAGCACCAATTTTGACATGCCCAGACTTTACGCGACCCTATGTAATCGTGTACATTAGCAGAGGCTTGAATAGTGCTGAATCTCGATACTCGGCATCAGAAAAAGATTGCCTAGCCGTGGTTTGGGCCATACGAAAATTCAAACCATATCTAGAAGTTTCTAGCTTCAAGTAATTAAGGATCACCTAGCGTTAAAGTAACTCAATAATCTAAAAGGCCCCACTGGCTGATTGGCCAGATGGGCCTTAGAACTGTTCGAATATGCCTACGAAGTCATACATATCGAAACGGAAGTACGAACTTCGTCCCTGATGCTCTTTCAAGATCTGGAGAATCAGTAAAAAATATAGTGTTTGCGTTAACTTGTAGCGCGGACAAACTGAAAGTGGATGTCGGCGTTAAAAAAGACAAATGGTACTCAATCAAAATGAGACAAGTCAGAAAAAGACCGAAAGAACACAAAAAGTGATGATTACGGCACTCACATCTATAGTTTGTGAGACCATACTAATTAAAATGAAAACTATTGCCAGACTGAAATCCGTGGAAATTAGTCGTACCCCAAAGACTTAGAGATTAAGTCTAACGTGAAAATGACGACGAAATTGAAGTAGGACATTTAGGTTCAGAAAAAACTTACGCTAGAATATCCGAACCGGCCAGGGGTATATTCAAACGTGATCAATTACGTAAACAATTGCCAAACGTGTCAAAGAGTGAAACCGAGTAATCAACGTAAAAAGGATTAATGGAGAAGAGAATTGTCAAAAGGGGTTTCTACATGGAGACACTAATATCGTAAAACTTGAACGTTTTGTGAAATGGCGAACTATCCAGTCATTTACGCGAAGAGAGAAATGTCGCTAGGCGTTCTAAAAGCTGATTGGCAGAATTCAGATCGTGCGAAGTAAACAGGTCCGGCGCTATTTTTTTTTTTTGATATCGCAAAAGTTTCTGAAATCTTTGCCGGGGAGTATTTATAAATTTGATGTTTTACAAAATAAATTGTTAGTTGTAAACATTGTGAATAATGCTACCTCAGCGAAAATTTGAACTTTTATTTTTAGAGCATTTTACAGTTCAGTTCGAGGTTTTGCCCAAAAAACATCAAAAAAGTAATACCTGCAGTGATAAATGTCGCCACCATGATCGTATAGGCAACTATTTTCGAAATTTAAATTCAAATTTTTTAAATTATTTTTCACGCTGATTATATCGCATTGAACGCGACTCATTCGACTATTGTTCAATTGTCGTATTTTGGCATTTACCGAATTTCTTCGGAGCAGATTTAAAATAATCGTCTCAGCCCGTTTTCAAACACAGACAATTTTTGTGCTTCAAAAATGTTAGGGTCAGGAATAGGGCGTGTCGAAAAAGACGAATTCTTTATTTTTTGTTCCAAGGAGGTTGCAAATTTTTTTGTGGAACGAAAATGTCACCATAAAATTGAATTGAATATAAAATGTGGGCCCAGCAGCGACAGAATATTAAAAATTACAGATTTTATGTTTAAATGTTTTCACAAATAAAAATAATAAAATTGTGCATAGATCGTTTACATCCGATTTTTTAAAGAAGGTTTCTAATACTTTTTTATTTCGTAAACATAAATTCAGAAACACCACTGACTTGTCTCACTTTCGCAAACAATTAAATGAACTAATCTCATAAGTGCACTTCATCACATTCAAAAGTAAACAAATGCTACTGCGCAGAAATGGAGATCTAAAACGTTTTTCACACGAAGTCGTTCGAGTCACGACAGGCCGATCTGTTACGATATTGTAGTACGCGTAAATGCTACGAAATTTCAAAGTTAAGAAGAACCTTTAACAAGTTATCATATTTTCTTATACTAATTGCTGTAATTTGAAAAGAATAGAATATAAATCTTGGTAATGATGTTGTAATTCTGAGATAAGCTATTTAAAATTAAAAGGTGAATGAGTAAATAAATATGTAGGATCTAATGTGTACGACCTAATGAAAAAGGCACAGTTTGACGATTTTATTCTAGAAGTTTTGAGCGTCTTTGTGAGTGAGGGTAGAGATGGCCGATTTTGGGTTATTATCAGAGGGAGATATGGTAGAATGGGCTCTGCCTAAGTTTTGAGGTTGTCTTAGAGGTTACTTCAACCGTTTTTATTGTACAGTGTACAAAATGCAGGGGTGATACTTTTCACTTTGCTCTATCCTTAGATTCCAATACATATATTTTTTATCTTGTGATAACAAGAAATGTGTCATTTTAATTGTCTGTCGCTGTTGGGCCTACAATTTATATTGAGTCCGATTTTATGGTGATATTTTCTTTCCACAAACAAATTTGCAACCTCCTTGGAACTCAAAATAAAGAATTCGTCTTTTTCGACACGCACAAAAATGGTCTGTGTTTGAAAATAGGCTAAGACGATTATTTTAAATCTGCTGCGAAGAAATTCGTTAAATGCCAAAATAAGAAAATTTAACAATAGCCAAATAAGTCGCGTCCAATGCGATATAATCAGCGAGGAAAATAATTTGAAAAAATTTTAATTTTAATTTCGAAAATAGTTGCATATACGATCACGGTGGCGCCAGTTGTCACTGCAGGTCTTACCAATTTGATGTTTTTTGGGCGTAACCTCTAACTAAAGTGTAAAATACTCTAAAAGTACGTTTACAACTAACAATTTAATTTGTAAAACATCAAATTCATAAGTACTCCCCGGCAAAGATTTCAGCAACTTTGCGATATCCAAAAAAAATAGCGCCAAGCCTGGTGACTCCGCACGATCTGAATTCTAGCAATCAGCTTTTAGAATGCCTAGGGACATTTCTCTCTTCGCGTAAATGACTGCAGTTAACCAATTTACAAAATGGTCGCGTTTTACGATATCAGAGTCTCCATGTAGAAACCCCTAAAGAGCAATGGACCATGGTAGCAGCTGATATCATGGGACCATTACCGATTTCCAAAAAGAGGAAAAATCAATATATTTTATTTTTGTAGATCTATTTACAAAATGGGTCGAAATAATCCTGAATAAAAAAGAAAACGGAATAACAATAGAGTCAGAATTCCATAAACATTTCGCGTTGGGGAACACCCAGGATTCTCTATACAGAATTTTTAAATAAAACCCTAAGAGAACTAACCGAAAAACTTTGAATAAGACACACGAAAACGCCTGAATATTATCATTAGGGAAATGCAACAGAATGTTATAATAGGACAATTAAACAGATAATTAAAACGCACATAAATATTATGACCACTCAACCTGGGACGAACACATCGACGACTTATGGTTCGCAATAAACACTAGTAAAAACTCGTCGACACAGTTCGCACCAGCTTTTTAAATCTAGGTCGCGAACCAGAACCACTTCAGTGTTTTCAAAGAAATTTGGAAAACAATAGTGATGACGGCCAGACTGTTAAAATTGCAAATAATAAAAGAACAAGTTGAGAATAATTTAGAGCAGGCAAATGATAAACAGACAAGTAACTATAACTTAAGAAGAAGACCGGTAGAATATAAAACAGGAGATAGGGTTCTGAAAAAGGTCACAAAACTGTATAATAAGGCAGATAAAAAAGCAGGCAAATTATTTGACCAATACGAAGGTCCTTGTATTATTAAAAAGAAAACTTCCACAACTATTTACGAAGTAAAACCCTTAGAAGCTAGATTATAGGGGAATGGAATATTAACGATTTTAAGTTACAGAATTGAGAGAGAAATAACATAAAGGCAAAATGGCAATGGATTAGTAGCTCTTCAAACAATACAACTTAACTCAAGAACAGAACCAGACGAACGAATATTTGTTTCTTTCCCACAGGAAAATGGAATCACCAATCAAATGTTTCTTGTTCCAAACCCAATTTAGGGAAATCAACTACGGAGAACACCTAAAAAAATTCCGAGCCGGGGTCTGGCTGCTAAAGAGATTAACCAAAGTACAAGAATGCTCTTTACAGTACCACCCGCATAAACACCTCCGAAAAGTATTGAAATAGGAACCTATCAAGAAAGAAAAAGAGCTATAGGAAGCAGTAGCAGGCTTATTATCCGAATACAAAGAGGAACACAACATACAAACCAAAAGAGAAAACAATAGATATAGCATCTTCTCAGATTACGCGGGAGGGTACTTCAAAAACATAACCATAGAAGAAACTCAAAAGAACATGAAATACGAAGTCAAGATACTTTAAATACTATCCCACTTTGATTACTTGAGACATAACGACAATGAAACCTGGAGAAAGTACTAGGAGTTCAAAGAAAATCAACACATACTGAAAAAAAGGAGGAGGAAGAAAAAACAAAAACTGGAAGCCAAGGTAGAGTTGGAAGAAAGACGACCACGAGACTTGTTCATGGAAAAGATACTGCAATCAATTAGAAGAAAGAAGGAAGAGGAATCCAGAGCTGAACAAGAAAGAATATCGAAAAAAGCCATTGAAAGGGAATGCGCATAGCTCAGGGATACTAGAAATATGGAACGCAGACTCTGGCCAGAAGAACAGAAACGAAAATAAACGGAAGAAGGAAATAACGTTACCTGATAAATAAAAATCACATTCATTATCAAACTTATATTAACGTTGAAGCTACCGATAAAACCTAACAATGTTTTCTATTTATTCACTACGACGAATTCCTTGTATTACCTAAACTTATGCGTTAAAACTAAGCTTTCGTGCTTATTCTTAACACTTATAATTACGAAATAAAACGCCACAATCAAAAATTATAACTACAAATAATAATTGTCGAACTATTAGAAACTAGCAATGTAATGTAATAACGCAAAGGCTAGGACAACTTCATTAACAAAAAAAGTACTTTTTTCCACTAAAATAACTTCACTCACTCAAGACCTAAAGCGACAAAATCAATTTTATTTTATTTTTTGCTTAAAAATAAAGATATGTTACACAAACCAAAAACCATGGAGAGCTCGAGGAGCGAAATCGGCTGGGGCTCAGCAATCTTTAAAAACCGAATGGAGAAAACCCCTAAGGGCTTCCATTGTCAATTCTGTAAAAGACCGATACCCAAACCTATCTATATAATACACGACTCTTTCTGTAACAACAAACCATACAGATTCAAGAATAATTTTGCAACCCCAGACTCCAACAAAAAATTATATGTTCAGGGGGTTTTGAACAAATAAACAGCCCCGACGGGTTCTTGGTTTGCCCCCCTTGGCCTATGCCAATTTTCGACCTCGTGTATGCCTCGCTTTCCTCCTGCTAGCTTTGTACTCCTGGCTCATCACCGCGTGTCGCATCGTCTCCTGAACTTGGATCTCTCGCTCACCTAATACGGCCCGTTTTAGGACTTAACCCCACCAACTGGACATGACGGCCCACCCTATTGCCAATTATACTACGAATCATTTCAAGTGGCAATAAATGCTATTATTTTACTCGGAAATTTTTATTGTCTTTGCCCTGATCATCAGCGTCCTAATCTCAGTTTCCTCCACAGTAGGCAATCCCTTCATACTGTGCAAGTCACAAGTTATACAGTTGCGAGACTATTTTAACAGCAAGAGTGACTTTTCACTTTACAATACCATCTGTATTGCGTATCTCGATTACACGCCCTTGAATTTCACTCAGAGGAGGTCCTGAATATCCGGGCAGGAAGCATAGGAGAATCTGAAACGCGATAAAGACAAAAAACTATCCACGACTAGCACCCGAAAGCATTAGATGAATATGTGGTGATAAATGTGTGTGGTAAATATATGAAATTTGACACTAAAAAAGGGCGTCCTGTATCCAGAAACGGAAGGATACGTCATTGCGATCCAGGACAGAGTTTTCAGCACCAAAAATTGTCGAAAACTCTTGTTACATCAAGACGTGGTTGACCGGTGCCCATTATAGATAACAGCGAATCCAACGAGTAAATGATTGATGCTTTTGGTACAATAGCTCAGAGGGAATATAAGCAAAGACGGATGATATTCTCAGTATCTTCCTTCAAATTCAGTGATAGGTTAGGGTTTTGTATACCCTTCTCCAAAAAGTCTCTACCTCGTTAAGCTTTCGTGGATTTTAACACTAAGAAGAAGATCGTTGAAGAGGCCTAATGAGTCAGCGAGAAACTGTTGATTCTCCATGACGCACCCCTCATTCTTCTGTATTCTTCTCTTTGCGTTTGATAATACTAGTAATTTGTCAACAATCAGCTGCTTGATTGTCAGCAGCTTTGACTTTTCCAGTGTGTGATTGTAGATCCTCAGCTTGTGAGCGAACTTTCGAACCCTTTCCGTAAACGGCCTACCAGATATTATTTAGTCAATCACATACTGAACACGAAACGCTTTTGTCTAGCCCATTCAATCTTCTTGTTCAGTTGATGCAAGCTTCTTTCCGTCTTTTAATCCATCGTCGGTTTTAGCCTTCGATTTGTTGTGCCAACACCGTAAGAGGGACAAAATGGTAATAAGGCATTCTTAGGGCCACATTATATCTGTAGAGATACGTCGTTCCCGCGTGAGTGGGAAACCCAGATAGTATGTGTTCTAGGTACTCAGCATATGTATGACACGCTCTGCACCTATCGCTAGGAACTTATTGACATAGAATGTGGTCACGGATATACTAAGGTGGAAATGACACCGTCCTGGAATGCGAAAATGATGAAGAATGAAAAAAACGAACAAATCTATACCTGAGTTAAGTCCTGATCATGTGAGGAAAGCAAAAGTTTTCTCCTTCAACAAGGACTGATTTTCGACATTTCTGTGAAAGTTTCCGTGCATTTTATTGTCGATTAGCTGTTGGCAGAATTTTTCAACCTCTGCTTTCTTTACTTCAGCTATCAGAAGTGAAGCATCTAGATGGAGTAACGCACTTTCCTCACTTCTTATGTTAAAATTAAGGCCAACGGTCACGGCTGCCTGCTGCGCGGCTTTGTAAAGGAACGTTTTTTTGCCAATGATCTCGTGGTTCCTGACCATTTTTAGGAAAGTATCTCTGCCATTTCCAACGATGTAAGCTGTACTCAGATCAATTCGGTTATGAAGACACTGGCGACGACGTTAGATGTATAATCGCGGAACAGACGAATTTATAAAGAAGCTTTTATACATATGCTTAGGGCGTATCTCCACGAAGCGAGGCATGCAGTTCAGCCAGATTTTTTGGCTGGAGAGAAACCTGGATTTTGATGTTTCTTCTGTTCCTTATTCATCGCTATTCCACAATTGGATGTCTATCCGCGGTTGGTCCAAGTGTCGCCTCTCTTTCCGTATTGCCGGTTTGTTCTGGCTGCGGTAGAGTAGGCGCTCCGCTTATATAACCCCTTTCCCAGAGATCATCGGCACGGTTTCGTAAGAATTGGTGAGAAACGTGCGATAGCTCTGGTTATTTTTCGCACCACAGAGCATGCAGTCGCGCCATGTAACCTTTCCACTCAGGGGCCTTACTGTTATCGAAGTATTCCAGCAAGTCGTCCCTCAGCATTGTTGTCTGGCCCTGCGCGAACGATTGCTTTGAACTGCACTGACAACTACATTTGGTGTTATCATTGTTGTTCTCACGAGCAGTTATTATAGTTTTTGTCAGCCGTCAAAGTGCCCTGCATGCGAGGTTAAGACTATATATTTGGGGAGATCGTCCGGTTTCCTAGAGAAACCCGTTGAGACACCACTCCCTGGTACTATGCAGCAACCGGCACGGGTACAAGGTTTCAGCCTGAAATACCAGATGCTTAGAATCCATGAGAAATTCGACCGATAGAATTACTATAGACGCTTTTGCCATGACGCAAGCACGTAAACATAAAAGAAACTCTCATACGGCATACATGGATTATAGGCCAGCGTATAATTCCGTGCCATATGACTATTTGCTTAAGGTCTTAACAATGAACAAGATATGCTCATGCATTATCAACTTCCTAATTCATGCAATGATGCTTTGGACTACAAGAATAAAGTATTTTGATCATGGGCAATCAAGGACTACTAGATCAATATGCACTATAACAGGTATTTTTGAAGGAGACTCCTTTAGTGCATTATGGTTCTGTTTAGCGTTAAACCCATTGAGAAAAACAGTTAATATCATGTCTCACAAAGAAGTATTCCAATGATATTCATATGGAGTTCGGACTAGACAAATTCAGAACATTGCATCTGATTAGAGGTGCATTAGGGACCGCAGAGCTAGAGAACGAGTTCGCGAATAGTATCAAGGCAATGGCTGAAGGCGAGTCATATAGATACCTGGCTTTTCTTGAATCTAAGGGTATTCAACATACGAAACTTAAGAAAAGCTTGACTGTTGAAACAGAACCATCCGCATAGAAATGACGAAACACCGAATGCACTACAGTAATTAGGAAATCGAAAAGGTAGTTCTACCATGGCAGAGGGGGTAGGAACATTGTATATATCAAGAAAATGTGTTATCAGCGGATCTCGATTGCACGCCCTTGAATTTTACTCAGAGGAGGTCCTCAATATCCAGACAGAAATCATAGGGGGATTAAAAACGCAATGAAGATAAAAAGGCCATCCACGGCGAGCACCCCAAGACGTTAGATCAACATGAAGTTGATCCTGTTTCTTGGAAGAAAAGAATTATTCATTGCGATTTAGGACAGAGTTTTCAGCACCAACACTTATCGCAAACACGTGTTACATGAAGACGTGGTTGAACGGTGCCCATTATAGATACCAACGAATCTATCAAGCACATTATTAATGATGTTCGATTTATGGCTCAGAGAGAATTTACGCATAGACATAATGATGTAAGGGCCTAGGACTCTTAAGAGAAAAGATGCCTTTCTATAGATACATGTCAGTGCCCGTTTTGTAAAATGAGGATTATATCTTAGATGGGAAAGTTACTATCCAGGCGACCACTGTATTCGAGTCAATTGGCCCGACATCGTGACGCGTGAGAAAAAACGTGAAAGGGGCTACGTCATAGACATTGTTGGTACACTTAACCCGAATTTGCAGGCAACCTGTACAACCAAGATCCATGAGTATAGCGAGCAAAGGCATGAAGTAAAACCAATATATAATAATGGGAAAAGAATCTATTCATCCTATGGTGAGTTCGGCTACAGGCAATATGCTCGCCTATGCAGTGGCAGATGGTAGACCTAAGAAAGCATCCTGATGCGACTATTGTAACCTTCAACGGTCTTGGCCGCTGTGAAAGAACAACATCGGTAAAAAATATACTCCAAACTAAACCATGCTATCCAAACTATCCTTATCGACTACACTGTTGTTCACAATAAGCTGGACACAGTAATGCTTGATAAGCGGTCACAAGACGTAAAAATTATCGACGTGGCCCATGGCTATACGACCAAGATCTACAAGTATAGCCCATTAAGGCAAGAAATCATAAGTGTGTGTTTATTGAGAAAGGTCCAAATTCATCTTCTCGTGATTTCAGCAGCGGTAAATGTTCACGCGAGACTAAGATGTCACCTGGAGAACCTGGGAGTTGATAAGGTGCTATCTGCATTTCAAAATACTATTTTTCTCAACACCTGCCGCATAGTCCGGAACTTTTTGAACTACCAAATAGAAAGCGGCTGTTATAGAAGTCCATTCTCGTCATTAATGTCAATTTTTTTCCTAAATTTGACAGAATTATAATGTTTTGAAATTTCGACTTTATGAAGTATTTATCAGGTCTGTTGTTTTTTGGATATGAATGTGAACTGACTCTTTATATATATATAATTTAAAAAAAAAGGTTAAATAACCACCGCAGGGTCACACTGAGAGCCACTGCCATCTGAAATTTGGCAGCGGCTCCCAGTAGGACCGCGGTAAATCCCATTCATGGTCACAACCGTGAGATGAGTGGTCACAGGACACGATGAAATCACAACGACAGGCCGGCGAAACCCTCATGTGTTTTCAGCACACGAAGCGACCCAAGGATGATAGCTTTCTGCATCCATTTTGCAAGTGCCTTGGCATATTTTTGGCACGCGGGAATGGCTTTAAGCTTATGAACCAGTGAGAGTTTCGCACCTCCGAGAGCACCTATCACAAGGACAATTACTTGTACCGAATATTTTGGGTACAGTCTTCGCAGCTCCCTTTTAAGGTCTTGATACCTCTCCTCCTTTTCTTTCTCCTTGGAAGTGATGTTATATTCGGACGGGGCGGAAAATTCGATCACGAATATAGTTCGTTTCTCGAAATCTTGAAGAACAATGTCAGGCCGCGAATGTGCAACGGAGACTGCTGTCCGAAAATCGTAGTTCCAGAAAATTTGGCACTTCTCATTTCGGACAATTGACTCTATCTCCCTCGGAGCATTCGGCAGGGCAGGTTCGCGGCCAACACCGTAAGAGCGACAAAGATGGTAATAAAGGACTCTTAGGGCAGCATTATGTCTGTGGATGTACGTCGTTCCTGCGTGGGTGGGACACCCCGATAGAATGTGTTCCAGGTACTCAGCGTGTGCATGACATGCTCTGCACCTATCGCTCGGAACTTCTTGACATAAAATGCGGTCACGGTATGCTAAGGTGGAAATGACACCGTCCTGGCATGCGAAAATGAAACCCTCTGTACCTGAATCAAGCCCTGATGATCTGAGGAAAGCAAAAGTTCGCTCCTTCGACAAGGACTGTTGTTCTACATTTCTGTGAAAATTCCCGTGCATTTTCTTGTGGAGTAGCTCTTGATGGAATTTTTGAACTTCTGCTTTCTTCACTTCGGCTTTCAGAAGTGAAGCATCTAGATG
>CAKNWW010345066.1:0-14278 GCA_932074435.1 Andricus kollari
TAATTAAGTTCTTGCTCGTCGGAACCAGGAGTCCAACGTATTTGCTCCTGCACGCGCCAATTCGAGGAAAAACCATTTGGCTTTCTTATTCGGTTAGATGCTAGCAAGTAGAAGCAGATAGTTGGACATTAGCTACCCCTTGAAAACAAACCAATCCCATTGAGAAATTACACAATCGAGGAAGAAGAGCTGGTCGATCGACGTATATGAAGTGCACGGTTCTATTTTCTTATCTTGCACGGAAATCGGGCATCCTTTACAGCGAATGGTAACCGGAAACGAAAATACTATATCGTTCTTTGCTAAAGAAGATAGGAGCTATTGTTATATACGTGTATCAAAAAAACAGAAACTTGTGTAGCATACACGAGAGGCAAATAATGTCCAATTATAGTTTACTACATCGACTAGACTACTCGTATTGTAATGGAACGATTTAGGACTGAACAGTCCTCAGCCCGAAGCTTTAAAAATGACACAATTTTAAACTGGATGCTCTGATGATGAAATCGATTTTAAAGCACAAGTTTCTTTTATTCTTCAACACCTGTGTTTTTTGCAATGTAATAATTTTTTTTTTATTTTCCTGACTTCTTAAATACCCCTTGTATGCGAAAAATGGATAAACTTCCGAAAAGTGTTTACCTTCAATTAATTTGTAACTCCATATACCCATTTCTTTTGTCGTGCTGATTACGAATATTACAGTAAAATTGACCGTTAATGCAATTTTCAAGGTCTAAACTTGATAAAACTATAAAAAGTTCACGTTTTTCCGTTTAATTCGTCTGCTCAATGCAATATGGAATCAAGTTCAGGTATGTCCTTCTAAAGAACTTGTCATTATACATTGCGACTTTGAAAGGTACAGTTGTCTATAATGATACAGTGAACTTAGTTCCAAATATCGAATTTTCAATTTTTGTCCAATGTGTTCAGAAACAATATAATAATCTCGGTGCTTCAATATTGATTTTTAATGAATTATAAAGATATTTTCTTGTATTCAGTGCTCTCTTAAACTGAACCAGTGAAATCGTCACTGGTTGAACCATTATTTCGAATCATTACTGGTGAAACAGTGATTTTCCGACTTTGTCTGGGTGAACTAGTAAGTGAATTAATTAACAAAGTGTTACTGAATATATCACTGACGCCAAATGATGTGATATAGCGCTCCACGCGGCAAATACATGAACCTTGCGCGTGTCGCCTGTGGAGTCTTTGCATTTCGGAGTGAAAACGAACTTAATTGTGTACTAGTGTTTGTGTTAGAAATATTTTAGGCCTGGCTGCAATAAGCCGGGAATATAATGTCTTTCGCTTGAAAATGGGAAGGCCCCCGGTCATTTGGGTTTGGTTTGACTTTGAGCGACGCGACACATTAACGTAATGACGGGCCTTCCCACAGTTGGCGCAATATATTATATCCTATTATATTGCAGACCGGTCCTCGTTTATTTTTGTAAGAGTAAAGTGCGGTATTTAAAAGATAATTTTGCAAAGTTTAGCTGAAAATTGATGAATGATAAGTGCCATACCTAACCAGCTGACAGGCGACAACGCGTAGGAACATATCACTACTGGTACAACCAGTAAGATTGTTTTGACTCTTATGAAAGACCAAAAAAGGAATATTCATTTTCTCATTGGATTCACGGACAAAAACAACGAAACGATAAGTTTTTCGTCATAGATTTAAATTTAAGTTTTCTTTAGTTTATTTTCATCATGAATTTCACAGAGATTGACAGTCAAAGAAATTCAAAAGATTGGTTCGTGGAAAAGTTGTACATAAAGAAAAAAGTCAATAATACAATTAATTGACAGAGAGATCTTTCAGAATATAATAAGGCAGTGAGTACGTGTACCGAAATTTCAGTATAAGTAGCCAGATTTTTTCGGTACGAATAGAGGGAGCTGGAAAAGGGTCTATTTGTACTGAGATTTCGGTACGTATTGCTGCATTTTTTCCGTACGTGTAGACATTTTCATACAATAAAGCATGTGATAGTTTCACTAAATTATTATATGACAGACTAATATTTCGAATTTCTGGAGCATGCTGTTTAAACAAGTAAAAATGTGTATAAAGGTCCTCTAAAATAATAAAGATCAACACGTATGTACCAAAGAATGAAAATAGTATCTTCATAGGAAATTTTAAATTCATACCTGCATTACTAATTAATATTAGCAGAAGATAAAAAACATTTTCTAGTACTTTCCTATTAAAATTTCCCTGATGAGGAAGTCTAAACTGGCTTCGAAACTTGTTGGTTCCAATTAGTAAAAAAAAGACGGATAAAGAAAAAGGAAACGAAAACGAGGTTATTTGGTTGCCTCTTCCCCTCTTTCTCACTCTGTTCACCTTTGTTATATAATTGTCTCTAATGAGCCGATTACACTCTTGTTTAGAAACATACTTCTCTCATTTTAACTTCACGTGTGCAATTATGTTACACAAATTGACTTTCTTGAGTATACGTTTTTTTTTAAAAACTGATTTTTGAAAACATACTTATTTTTAAGCCTTCTTGTGCAATTTTGTTACACAATTTGACTTCTTTAAGTTTTATGCCTAAATTTACTTTCAAAATTTAGTGAACAGAGATGTTAACTCATAGACCTTGCTGCCGTTTTCTAAAGTTCGGTTCTCAAGAGTTCAGTTCTTAGCTAACTCTAAAAAACAAGTCAGGGTACAATAGTAAATATTGACGGGAATCCTATAAAATGTTTATTTTATTACCAAAAGATCCCAGCGGAGTGAATAAAGAAGATCTTTTTTTCATAAAAAAAAATAATTAATCAAAATTCCAAAGTTCAACATCGATAAAAATTGACTTAATTCCTTATTCCATATACAGAGCAACCAGGGCCTGATTTTTTATACGGAATAACCGAAACTGCGAAAAAAAGCTTTAAATGGAAGTCGTAGGTCTTTTAAAAATGGCCGAGTCTAAATGTCCTGAGAGTCCGTACGCTTATGTACGTTTATAACACTGTCGAGTCTAAACGTACGGACCTGGAAAGAGGAAGGAAACATGGATGTGTCCAGACACATAGACTTTTTATTTAAAAATACACATTTTTTATCCAGTTCATTTTCACTGTATAACTAATAGTTTTCGAGAAAATGGACGATATGGCAAATATTTCGTTGAAGATTCATCTTTTTAGGTTGAAACTTCAACTCTTTGGCTGAAAGTTGAAGTACGTTTTTAAAAATTAATTGTTTTGTTGCAGATTCAAAATTCTAGTTGAAAATTCATCTCTGTTGTTCAAGATTGAACTAATTTGTTAAAAACTCGTTTTTTTCGATTGAAAATCCAACTACTTGATTAAAAATGCACCTTTCTTGTAGAAATCTCGTGTTGTTGGCATGATATTTCAAAGTTTTTGATGAAATTTTTTGTTTAAAGACTGGAAACTGTTTCTTGATTGAAAATGCAACTCTTTTCGAAAATTCGTCTTTTTCACTTAAAATCCATCTCTTTTAGTATAAATTTCATCTTTTTGGTTAAAAGTGCAACTGCTTTTGATATAAAATAAAAATTGTTTCTTGTTAAAATGTCATTTATTACCATTTTTGTTAATAATTCATCGAATCCCCCAAATCATATTACGTTATTTTTGGCTAATTCCTAAATCAATTTATGAAAAAATTTTATTCGGCGAAAAGAACGGAATATAGGGAGGGGAGGGTAAACCTTACGAATTCTTATAATGGGCGTGGGGGGGATGTACATCATTCAGTATTTTATTCAAAAACTTTGCGTAATTTATGCACAGCTTCTAAGTAGTTGGCAACTGACACGATCATGAGAGGGTAGCTTTTGGGCTTTGTTCAATCATGTCTCAAATAATTCAATTAAATTCTTTCATTTATTCTTGTTAAATCCAATAGATAAATCTTAATTCTAAAGGGGTCTATGATTTAATAAATAATGACCAGTTTTCGTGGCATAATAACATTCCTTAAAAATTAGTGTTTAGTTTGTCAGTCTGAAATGAATGAGGTAATAGGAAATTGATAAAAATGTGGCAATAATCCAGATCTAACAAGCTTGCTGATGTTTTATTAGTATATAACTGCCGTAATTGCTCGTAGCAAGGGTGCGGAAGGTCGATCTGGAACTCCGTGACTCTTTAATCGAGGCCTCTTTCCATGGATATCTCCGGGGTTTCTTCGGAGTTTCTGGCGCGAAGAGAACAGAAGAAAAATAACGCGAAGAGAAAGAAGTGGAAGGTCGCTTTAATACAACGCCACCCCCATAGCGAACTTCGTCCTCGTCGACGGGCTGGCTAGCCGCCACACGTACCAGTCTGCAACGCTCGCTCGCCCCCTGGATAAATTACGCTAGATATCTGCATACAAAACGGCCCGGGAAAATTAAAAACACAAACACCAAGGCCTCGGCTATGAGGCTCTCTCGACCCACTGCGCACACAGAAGCGACCCTATCAAATTATAACACCCGACCACCAATCTTGTAAATTGCCTGCCGCTGAGAGTAGGAATTGTAAGTTTTTCGGTAATCAAATGATTCATCGTTTGCTCTGACTTTCTCCCTAGAGATATTCCCGACGCGTTCGACAAACTTGGAGTTACTCAAAAGCACCGTGTCCCCATCTTCTCTTTAGGAGTTCATCTCGGTTTGCGACCCTGTCGAATCTTTTTCACCTCTTTCCTTTCTTTCCTAATAATTCCTTTCGCGATTTTACTGCCTTGACTTATTCCACCAACCGCGAGTGTTGCTCGATTCGTGCCGCCGACTGCCAAGGTAAGAAATGCGATCTTTTGATTTATTGGCTGCAAATCACACCTTGCAAAGAAAGCGCTTGATTTTTATTAGCCGCTGTTACATCTAATACATCATACACCCAATCTCGAGATATGGCTCATTTATCACTGTGCTCTATAAAGAATCATAGATTGGATAGCATGTAGACATTTTTACGGAAAATTACAACCTTGCACAGAAATAAGTGCAGAAAGACGAAAAATTTATTGAGCCATAGTGTGTTGAAAGGAAAACTAAAAATATAATAAAAATTATGACCCTCGGTGGCTCAGACGATAGCGCGTCAGATGAAGCAGGAGGACTTGGGTTCATTCCCTGAGCCGGTACCAATGGAAATTTTTCTATGTACTTCTACCGGGTCTTTGTTGGTTCAGAACACACCTTAAACTGTAGGTCCATTCAGAAGAGGCGGTTACCTCCCAAGGATTAAGAGGGCTCCATGTTGAGAGTCTGACCTTGGAGGTCACTAGTCGATTTTTAGAAGACTCGAAAATGAGTCAGAGATCTCCTTGCGTAGATGCCTCATGTCGAGGGGACTAGCGCTCGGTGGTCGCTAGTCGATTTCGAGTAATGAACACACACACATAAACATACACTTACATAACACACCAAGGCAGTGATTCGAATCTGTGCATCTAACTCAGGCCTGCCCAGACTGGGGAAAAAGACTCATTTACCACATGTTCGAGTTCCACCACCACCGACCTCTACTCATTCAAATTCACGAGAGCGACCACCCCCCAAAGCCTCTGGACCCGAGAAGAGGTCGGTGGTGGTGGAAGTCGAACATGTGGTAAATGAGTCTTTTTCCCCAGTCTGGACAGGCCTGATCTAACTGATGACCTGGGAGAGATCGCCCCGTCCACCCTAGCCTGGCCGTATTCCCTCTATGACCGGCTAGAAAAGCTGGCGGATGGCAGAGTGGATGAGGCTCACTTTGCCGTGCAAAGAGGTCCGCGACATTTACTGTGAAATGTGTTACGTCTAGCACCTGATAGGTATAGTTCCAGAACGTTGAAAGCAACGAAATCAACCGAGATCTAAATACTCGGTGAAGACGGCCGGATTCGGTGTACTGTCTTGAGAATAAGCACGTTAAGAACAAACAACAAATAGTAGAATTGTTCTAAGGATTGAAACCATTTCAAATCGGGCAACTTCAATTTGCAGAATCTCTGAGCGACGAAATATGTGGTTCTTTTGTTGAGGAAATTAGGCGACATGTAGTTTTCTTATTTGATACAAGAAAATTTTCACGAGGTTATGGGGTTCAGTCATGATAACCCCCGCCAAGTTATATTTGCGGCCAGTCACATTACAGAAAGTCATATTTGTGTCAAGTCACATTGCGGCAAGTCACACAGGCGGCAAGTCCCATTGCGACACCTATCATTCGGAAAAATTTGAGTCCTGAAAAAATTGGTTAAAATACGGCAAGTCACATTGGAGCATCTCTCATTTTGGAAAAATTTGAAGTCGAATGGGAAATGCCGCAATGTGACTTGCCGCCAATATAAATTGCCCTAAATATGTCTCACCGCATATGTGACTTCCCGAAATTTTGCCAATTTTTTTTGGACTTCAGATTTTTCCGAATGAAAGCTTGAAAGGTGCCGCAATGTGACTCACCATCAATGTGACTTGCCGCCAATGTGACTTGCCGCACTTTTGCCATTTTTTTTAGGACTTGTCCAAGAAACACTATTTTTTTCTTTAAAATTCTATAGTTATCGATCGAGTTTAAAATACAAAGAACCCCATACTTATATTAAATTCCAATATTCGATTTGTTTTAGCGCATCTACATTGAAGATATCTTGTGAGTTTTATGTGGGCTAAATAATTTTTGTGGTAACTTTGTGAATTTTGAACTTTTTTGAAGATTTATAATGGATTTCGAAATAGAACGGTAAGACTCACCAGTAGCAGACAAGAAAATGAAAAAATCTTTACTAGATCAAAAACTATAAGATTTTAAAGAAAAAATGTTTGTTTTTTAAAAAACAGACGTCAAAAATCAAATAACGTTAACTTCTTGGACGCTGATAGATTCTGCGACCTGAAGTTTAGAACCGGCTTGATTTGAAATGGATTTGATATTAAAATAATTTTTTGAAGATCATGTACACAAAAAAAGACGTACTAAATCCCAAATATATAAATTCAAAGTGAGTTCGCAAAGTTGCAAACAACTAATTTATATAAAAAACTATGAATGTCGTAAAAGAATAAAGTGGGATCGGTTTATCGTGCACTAAAAAATGATTTGTTCGGATTAACAACAATTTTGATGTAGAATATGATTATTATATGAAAAACAAAATATTTAACGAGGCCAACTAAATTTTTTGGTTGGTTAAACGAAATCTTTGGGTGATGAAGTATTTGGTTAATTCAACAAGACAATTTTGTTGCGTCAATCAAATATTTTGTTGAATAAATCAAAATTAAATAGGAACAATTCATAATACTTACTGAATCCATATATTGGTTCCCGTTTCCTAATTACCGATCTTTATTCCGCACATTATTGGCCCCTAAATTGGTAAATTATATGTGTGCACAATCAGGCATAAAATATATGAATTTATACATTAAATTTTAAGAATTAAAAACAAAATTAAGAATGCCGTCAAACGAAGGAAAAGGCACCATTATCTCACAATGTAGAGGAGATGGCTCGAATTTGATATACCAACTACTTTTCGATGGATTGCCGGGACTCTATGAACAGAAATTCGACCAAAAATAGGTAATTCGAAAGGTTATTTAATAACCTTTCAGATGGTTCGATTGATTTTTTCATGGCATCAACGAGTCTTTAAAAAAAAAAGATTTTCCAAGAAACGATTTTTTCGAAAATCGGTAAATGGTGGCTCTAATTTGATATACCTATAAAAACATCGAAATACATGAAAAATAAGTAAGTTTCCGATATGAAAATGAAAAATGATATTCCAATCTGTTATTTGACATTCTGAAATCTGCAAAAAATACAAATTGGACAGTAAGCGTTAGTATACATACACTACACTCGTCATTGGTAGTATCACATGAATCCACACTCAACAAGCCCAGACATACACATACATGCATGAATACATGAACCCATTTTTTTAACATTGAGGAAGCTGAATAATGTCTAACTGTGATTTTCTGTTTCGAATCCATGGTATATCAAATTAGAGCCACCCGGTACAAAATGTTCATGTTTAAAAAGCATACCCCCTAAACAGAAGCATCTCCATAGTATACCGAGCAATACTATTCTACTAACCGTACTTCACTACTACATACAACATTTATCGGAAAAACTACATTCCCATAATAATGAATAGACATTTAAGACTTATCTGGAATGATCTCAGGATATCCGATTTTTTATTTTTCTGTCTCACTCTTTTTGTGAAGCGAATAAAACAGTGAAACTGTTACTAGTTTCCACTACTCTAAAGTGCGTTCAGTTCCCACTGTTACCAACCTAGTACATGTTTTAGTTTTCTAGAAATAAAGGTGGCTTAAATTAGAGCCATCTCCTCTAACAAATTATTTTTAGGTCAATTTCAATTCTTATAATCCCGTTGTTAAGGCAGTTTACAGTTTTGGATGTGTTTCTTTAGGTCTAATTTTAATAAATACATACATATGTTATAATAGAAATAAACTCTTGGTTTATTCAAGTTCCTTAATGGTACAGGTCTTTATTCAGGTTTTCTTGACTCTAAATCCGATAATTATATTTTTAATATATTTTTTTATTTAGGAAATAGTTTTAGCGTATATTCGATACTGGGATTCAGTAGTAAAAATTAGAGTATAGTCAGCCATTTGGAGCAGTACTACAGGACAATGTTTAGTCAAATTTAGAAATGATGAAAACCGAAACGTTTCCAATTTTCGGCATTTTTTTCAAGTTCCTCAAGTACAGAATCAGATAAAATACGAAGATGAGTCAGGGCAAAGTTTTACTTTTTTCTGTCAGAAGTCTTAAAAATGAAACTTAAGAAAATAATGTTTTAATTAAAAATTATCGCAATAAAATTGTAAAAACGTCAATCATTTTGAGGAGATTTACAATTACAGTGCAATATTTTGAAAATTTCTGAAAACGTCACTTTTTTCGAAGAGCTTAAATAATTTTTATATACTTTCTGAATCTGCTTTTTTCCTGAAACGACACTGCGAGAAAGGAGAATCAACTAATCCCCGCCTCTCTAACTGAGCCTCCGATGAGAATACAGACTAAAGAATTCATGCATTCCAAAGTTAATCCGCGGCGTTGCAAAGGCCGGGCTGAATTTAAAGTCCGGCAGCGCAGGCACCGCTCATAAATACATGGTCGGCAGGGCATACACGTTAACACATTGAAAGTAGTTAGAAGAGAGGTGAAAGATAGTTCTTACATACACAAGTATAAGTACATATAAGTCCATACAAGTACACTCTAGTGCAGAAAACCTATACGATACCATACCATGCAGCAAGTATAAGTGTAACGACAGCCAAGGGAACTTTCAATCCTGCCTACCCAGGACTCTTTCCGTCCAGCTGCACACCTTTTCTACTCCCTCTCACCCTTGCTTTTGCTTTTCTTGCTACTTACCAGTAAAGCAACACTCTCGGTTGCTATAACGGGAGCATTATAGAAGTTCCCTCGCAAACGCGTGTTTCATGGGCATCCATTACTGCAATCTGTCTTATATATCAATTTCATTTCCTTAAAAGTATTTTTATCGGCCATAAGACTTTCTACATTAGCGAATACTTTACTTGCCCACTGTAAACTGTTGCAGGAGACAAATTAATGTGTGAAAAAAACACAAATTTAATCAACTTGTTATCTGTAAATTGAAAGAGTATGTCATGTAACTATGCTAGCTTACTTGGGATAAATTTGGGAAAAGAATCAAGCCAGGTGGAAATCGTAGTGTTGGACCAGTATACAGTGGGCCGGGAGGCCACTTATTTTGGCCAAAATTCATGATTTTGTCAGATTTGCATAAAACTTGGTGTATAAGGGTTTTTGGGGTCGCTGAAACTGAATTTGATGTCAAAATTTCATACTTCAAAATGGCGGATCCAATATGGCGGACTAAAATGCAAAAATTTGATGTATTTGCACCAAACTTGGTGTAAATGGGATTTCGGGTCTCTGATACGAAATTTGATATCGGCATTATAAAATTCAAAATGGCGGATCCAATATGGCGGACTAAAATGCAAGACTTTGATGTTTTTGCACCAAACTTGGTGTAAATGGGATTTTAGGGTGTCTGATACGAAATTTGATGTAAAACTTTCAATATTCAAAATGGCGGATCTGATATGGTGAACTAAAATGCGAAAGGTTGATGTATTTGCATCAAACTTGGTGAGTATGGGTTTTCGGACTCAGTTTGGTATAAATTGGCATGAAACTCTGAAAAAACTGAAAACAATGGTGATTTTAGAAATCGATGACCACAAAACGATGAGAATGGAATATTTTTGTTTTAGCACACTTGCAATCAGCCTACGGGAAGTGTAGTTTCCAGGGCCTATCACGTGGAAATTGCAATGCGATTTCAGACCCCTTAATGCGGAGTGCTTATTTATTGTGAGTCCCCTTGCCTCTCACGTATCGGGGTGCTTATTTATTGTGAGTCCCCTTGCCTCTCACGTATCGGGGTGCTTTATTTTCGTGAGCCCCCTCGCCTCTCACGTTTTAACAGCTAACGTCAGTCAGTGTGTAGTGTTCGATTATTTAATACCTATTTTAATCAAGTATCAAATTCTTCGTCTGACAATTGAAGCTCATCTAAGTGCTCAAATGTTTGTAAAAGTCCTGTATTTTCACTGTTTTCAATTTCTTCGTTCGCATCCATATCTTCACTGTCATTGTTTGCATTAGAACTAGGGCAAATATTTTTATTGATTTCAGGAACAGCTAACAAATGTCTTACTTCTTGTGGAATCGACAAACGTTTTTTCTTGTTAAGACGTGAATGAAGATTCACAGTAGATATCTTAACATCTGATGTATCCATTAGTCTATAGAATACATCTGCTAACGTTACAGTGCGATTTATTTTTCTGCTGTGATGCTCTCTGTACTTTTTGAAATGTTTGTTACGAGATTCACTTGCTTCTTCACCAAGCATGCCTACAGGTAGTATACTCGTACTTATTATATCGGCACCATGAATCAAAATCTTATGAAGTGTTGCAGGCATAGGGTACCATTTATAGTTGGCAACATACATTTCAGCAGTTTGAGAGCAAAGTTTGTCAAAATTGGTGTGCATCGATGGGAAGATGGATGGATAAAGCAATTAAAATGGTTTTTAAGTTCTTTAACAGCTCACAGTTTAAACTAAGACATTCAGCAAGAATTTCAGGATTTTCAAAAGCTCTACAAGCCGTGTTACCATCGTTAGTAGTGCCAGAGCCTCCTGGTTTTGGCTTATCAACTATCAATCCGAGTTTTTGCCGCAGAATGTCTTGAACTTCACGTTTTCTATTTGCCAGTTCAGCTTTGTTTTTATCACCTTTCACTTGCCATACTTTAAGGTCAATTCTATAATAAATGTGAATACACACTCGAAAATTCTTATCCAAGCGTGCAATGGACTCAGTCCATGAATAAGTGCGTTGACATTTGGTAAGAAGACACTACTGTTTTTCTTAGACAAATTATTAAAGCTTCGTGTTGTTGCGTGGCAAATTGCACATGTTTGCATTGACTTTGTGCCAGTTATGGTGTTCAAAACCTTGCCATCTATTAAAGTTAGAAATAAAGAAAAGTGGATCTGTATGCGATGATTATCATCGAGCTCAACTTGTAGCACTTGCAACTGATTAATCTGTTCCTCTATATTTTGTTTTTGGCTGAGGATAACAAATTCAGATTCCTTAATAGTTTGAAGTTTGATCGGGCGACAAAATCTTGCAGACTGTGATGTTCTGTTATTCCATAAAATATCGTTACTTTTTGTTAATAGGCGGAGAGGAATCTAAGTAGTAGCAAATAAGTTGCCATCGCTTCTGTTTAAATCAAATTCATTAAACTTATAATTTTGTTTATATTCTGAATGGCCTGAACTTCCATCGAAACCCCAGGAGCACAGTAATACAGCTTCGATTAATGTATCGTGTGTACTCTCCATATTTTGAAGTATGACTTCTCGTTGCAATTTTATTAATCTTTCTGAAGTGTGGTTCAGTAATGCTTGCAATGAGACTTCAATTTCATTTTCCTGGTTCGAAATAGTTTCCTTTGGTGGTCTACATTCAGATTTAGTTTTGCGAACTTCGTTATACGGTGGCCAAATATCCGCTCCACATTCTTTTACCTCTAAACGCATGTTCGTGTACACATTTTTCGACATAGAATTATCTAACAGAAATGCTAGAGCTTCTTCAGGAATTTTTTAAATTATTGGAGTCATTGTGTCTAACAACTTTCTAATTTTTTTTGGCCTTTCTGGACTTTCTAAAATTCGACTAATAACAACGTGCAAATATTTGTTCCCAGAATGCGAATGTTTAGCTGCATGACGACATGCCTGCAATATTCTTTGTGGATCATGATCAAGATTCGCGCTGATATTTGCAGCCTCTCGCCTTTTTGACCGATCCGATTTTTTCTCGAATTCCAGAGAAGGACGGCCTGGCCCCGAAGAAAAAGAAGATAGCTCACTTTCATTGGCAATTTTTATATCGGGAACTGTAAGCTCGGAATCTTGCAAACTTAAATTTTTCTTTTCAAACTTCTCTTTAATTCTACATACTTCATTCCATTTCTTATTGCGTTTAGTTCTTAAAGTCGAATAAGCAGCTTTTAAATGCTGCAATCCTGTTTGACAAGCATCCTCTTGGCGAATATTTAATTCTCTTAAAACATAATTCATGGCTTCAGACAGATCCCCATTAATGGGAATATTGTCAAGAATTTGCCGTTTCGTAAAAGTAGTCATTATTGATTGTAAAACGAATACACGCATCAAATATGAAAAATACTCGCTCATACAACTTAGCGTAGCCGTAGCACAACAGTACGTGCAATGCGGATCAAATAACGTGAGGAGTAGTATGTCTCGCGCACACATTCGGCGACGCACCTTACGGTCATCCGTTGTCGCTCGCGTGGAGCGGGGCGCATAGATGCTTTCTTGTTTATACATGTTTGTTCAAGCTTTATGGCAAAAGAAGCAAAAAGTAGCAGGTCTTTTTTAAAGTTCAGATTACGCACAACACATTCATACCTTATTTTACTATGTAGGAGGTGGAATGTCGGGGAATAGTGAATTGGAAGTGGGCGGTTTACTACAAATGTTTAAAATGTGATAAAAATAATATTAAATATTATATTTGGATAATATAAAAAAACTCTCATAAAAACCATAAAAATTGCGATTTCTACGGCGGCACTATTGGTAGCGCCTGAATGCAATTTCGAAATCAGCGTCAGAGTTGGGAAAGCGTCTCGGCGAGCTCGAGCAAGGATGTGGGAAAGAGGCCTTATTCCTAGCGGCCTTATTGATAGCTTCGACTGTATTTACTCTCTAAATCTGAATTAATAGAAAACTACTAATTGGTAGTAGTTTTCTACTAATGCAGACAGCGCCGATTCGTTTACTAGTAATTAGTAAAAATCTACTATTCCAATGAGTAAGAATAACTGATTAAATGAATTAGTAACTATATCTACTAAAGGAATTGGTAACGCTACTACTAAATGAATTGGTAAATGTATTGCTGCGCTACTATTTTAAACGGTAGTTTCAAGTAAATTAAAAAACTTATTACACAATGAAGAGAATTTTATTAAAATGCATTAATCTATGAAGTTTAATAACAATTCAAAGAAATTTCCATTTTATCTTCTTATACTTAAAACTCAGTGTATATTTAGTTCAAATTAATGTGGGTTCTGTATTAAATTAAATTTGAACCGTTTGAAATTCCTAAAGTTCATAGTAAAAATATTCCATTTGAACTAAAAAATATCAATTTTCAACCAAAAATGGAATAGTTAAATTTTCAGTTAACAAATTAATTTTCCAGAAAAAAAACAAGAAATTTTTAACTAAAATGATGAATCTTTAACTGAAATAGATGAATTCTGATCCAAGAGGATGCATTTTTGACAAAAGACTAACTTTTAACCAAGTAGTTTAATTTTCAGTTAAAAAAATTAATTTTCAACCAAAATATTTCCTACAAAAAAGACAAACAAATTTTCAGCGAAAGTGATCAATGTTTTAATAAAATAATGAGCACATTTTTAACTGGAATACTTGAACTTTCAACAAAAATATGAATTTCCAAACAAGAAAATTAATTTTTATACAAAAAGATTAATTTTCTACCAAAAAAGACGATTTTTCAACAAAATACATCAACTTTTAACAAAATATTTAATTTTTTAACAAAAAAGATCAGTCTTCAACATACAAATTTAATTTTTCAGTTTTAATTTTCGATTAAAAAAA
>CAKNWW010345067.1:0-20314 GCA_932074435.1 Andricus kollari
AAAAATAAGCGGTTGCCTTCGGGCTTGAAATTTGCGATTCCTGTATGCACGTGTATTACACGTTATTTTCTGCAAATAACCATTATTACTTGTACCTCGTTTTTGAATACTTTTCATATAGTTTTTAGGTAATTACAAAAAAAGCAAGTTAAAAGTATCGTAGGACTTCATTTGATATTAAGGAATCTTTAAAACATTTATTTATTAAGGGAATGTATTTTATAAATAAACAAAGTGAAAAAATACAGCCTTTTTACACAATAAATGTAATTGTGACTAATCAACAATATTCTAAATTAGCTGGAACGTTTGAAGGTCATGTGGCTTCAAGATGGGTCTCCAGCAGTTTCTTGGCTCGGTAATTACGAATTTGGAGCCAATTTTTTCAAATTTAAAAGATTAAAAATGGCGGATCTAATATGGTGGACAACAAATTTCAAAGTAAGTCTTATGGTTTCAAAATGGGTGTCCGGTGATTTTGTCGGTCGCTGATGACGAATTTGAAGTCAAAATCCCAAAACTTGATATGAGGTATCCAATGTGGTGGAGAAAAAATAAAAAAAATTGGTTTCATGGCTTAAATATTGGTCGTCAGAGGTTTTTTGGGTTGCTGATTACGAATCTGAAGTAAAAATGCTAAAATTCCAAATGACGAATCCAATGTGGCGGACAAAAATGTAAAAATTAGAATTGTGTTCGCCATTTTAAATTTTGGGTTTTCGACTTTAGATTCGTAATCAGTGGCCCGAAAAATCCCTGATCACTTGTTTTGAAGCCGCGGGACTTTTTTATATTTTTGGACCGCCATATTGGATCTGTCATTTTTAATTTTAAATTCAGATTCGTAATCAGCTACCCAAAAACCTCCTGGGAACCCGTTTTGAAGCAACGGGAACCAATTCGTATGTAAGGAAAAATGTATGCTTGAAAGGGATAAACATCAACACTCGACCACGACTGCAAGACGCTGGATTACGCGCTTAGCCTAAATGCCCTAAATGACTGCAACCAACACAACTTCACTGCAGCTAATCTAAATTTACTTTAGTCAACTTCGGAGCAGTGAATTAAAGGTTAGGAAGCCTCCCACCTCGAATAATCTATAGTTTTCTTTCACCTTCCCCCAACTTTTTTTACGGTTAGTCTACCGTCCTGAAATGATGTTACACTCTTTCAAAGGGGTTGCACGTTTGCAGCCGGCATGCCAACGGTCAGTTGGTCTGTGAAATACGCATGTCCATTTATTAGTTTTGCAGATTTATGTGAATATATAGTATGAATTGTATAAAAATGTGTGGCAAGGATGCTCAAGTCGACTGAAAATGATATTGCATATTTTTGAAAAGCTTTTGTAGGTGTGGGACATACGTGCTGAAGGTCGACGTCATAGGGGAATAATAAATTTATTGGTTTTGCCCAAATTTATACGTAGCGTCCATTTTGGACTGCTACGTCCGGTGCGAAAATCGTCAAGTTACTTCCCGTTTCCACGCTTGGGCCAGGCCGAGGGCCCCCAGCCTGGTATTTCGTAGTTGATCGAGCTCAAGCCCGGCTAGAGAGCAGTGCTCCCAATTCTGGGATCCTTTCGCACTACGCATACGTCGCGTCGACAACAAGGGTTGGTCACCGTTGGTGCACTTATATAAAATGAATGAATGTATACATCAATTGTTTACAACAATTAATAAATGTAAAGTGCATAGAATTATTTAGAATTATTTTCAATTAATATTTGTGCAAGAAAGGTATTCCTTTCATCAAATTAAAATCAATCATTTATTTCTAAGGAATATATATATAAATACTTATTTCGGCTTTTACTTTATGAGTCTATTTTGTGATCAAAGAATAATTTTTAATAATTTTATAGTTATTAGTTGTTCTAAACAATTGATTTACACTTTTAATTATTTTTAAAAAGCGCGCAAACGGTAACTAATCCAGGTGCCGACGCGACGTGGACCGAACATATCCGAACTGACCCGAACGTCGAGAAAATTTTCGGAGCGACAAGCAAGTGTCAATCAGTGTCATTATTTTGGTGTTTTTAATTGAAACAAATTTTTATGATTAGTTTAAACTACTTGATAATGTTTTGAACATGCGTGGAGAGTGACGTGCATGAAAAGAACATGAAGGATAGTGGTTTAAGTTTTTCTTTTAGATTATAATCTACTAATTGCACATAGTAACAATTATTTTTAATATAATCGCGGGACGTGTCAATACCTTAAAAAGGTAGAAAACTTAAGTTCTTCCTTTAAATGCAAAAATTTTGATTTTTTGATTTCTAGTCCACCTATTTTCATAAAACATTTTACATGCGTGCCTGTAATGTTTTAGTTTTAAAAATTCACGTCAACCATAATGTAACGAAGACCAGATTTGAGTCAAGTTACCTCTCATGATAAATATATGCACTCTGGCCTACATTTAATTTAATGGATATGCAAGAGGGAAAAGTCGATTGGATTTACGAATTCGAGATGGAAACGAGGAGGGCAAAGGGGCAAATGGTAGGATAAAAGTGGTGAGATGGCTGGGCGAATCGTCATGAGAAAACTTCGTCCACGAGCTTTATCCTCGGTAAAAACGCGCACGTACTTATACGAACGTTTCTTACGCTGGGAGCATACGAAGTGGCATTCGACAAACATTGAGCACGCGACTTTTCAACCGTCGCGTTACACCTCTGCTGCTCAGGAAAGTTTATTTAAATCGCTTGAGAAAAAAAATACTATAAGTTTTGCTCCACTTTTTCCCTTAAATTATCCGCTATGGGAGTATTCACGATGGGTGTAATTATTTGTGCTTATATTATGAGCAATTTTCTTCCTCATAGGAATAAAATTAATTTTCTTCCTCACAGAGTGAGGTTTTTCGCTAAAAAAAGAAAAATTTGAGACTTTCAATCTCTGTCAAGTTTATGTTCCTGTCTTAACCAAAATCTTACTTTCAGAAACTTAGACAGCCCATACAAATTTCAATCGATGTGTTCTGTTACAATAAACAACGTTCGTTAGTAGGTTAATTGACGCGTCTCGGAACGGGAACAATTACATCATATATATCACTCTTATATTCCCAATATAAACAAATCCTATTATAAACAAGGTCGATAATTTTGTTAAAAAATTCAAAAACGATATGGGTAGCTTATGGTATGTGATGAAAGTTTTGTCATCGGGCAACTGATGCGTCTCGAAAACGCGAACTAATATACCATATATACGGAGAAAAATGGAAGGTTAGTCAGGAGATCTAAATATGCAGACTGACTATATTTGAGGGTCAACTACACAGAAAAAAGTGGATCCTTCAATCTACTATTGGAGCTAGTAGCCCAGATTTTCGTATTCATTTTTCCTGGAATTTTGTAAGTGTAAAATATTCATGTGATTACTTCTGGAAGGCAGATTGTTAACTCAACTACTTCAGATAATAAGATTGACCAAATTCCAGGAGAAATGCATACGAAAAGCTTGGCTACTAGCTCCCATAGTAGATTTAACGGTCCACTTTTATCCGTGTAGAGGACAGCCACCTAGATGGCTAAAGCGATTATCTTTAGAAGGTAAAACAAGAGTTTCAGATCGATCATCTCAGATAGTCGACTTGATCCTCAGAGAGGACCGAACTGATCATCATAGAGCCCTCGGGTAGTGGACAGAGGGTCCCTGTACTAAGGGTTTCTGCTGAATAGGGTCACACTAATTAATTAGCAGTCGCGGACAACTGTCCAGGATGGTTCCCAAAGGAATAACCCCCAACCGGAGGTGTAACAATCGTGCCAAAAGGTGAACGGCACCTAGGTAAGGTGTCTCAAACGGTGACTCTGGGATGCCCAGCGACCTCTCAAAGTATGCAGCCTTATCCTTGAATGCGAGACTCTACAATGACGGACGAACCCCTTCCCTAGCTGCTCGTGAGAACAACGATGACAAAACCAAACCACCAAACAGTTGTAGATGCAGTTCAAAACATTCTAACGCGCAGAGCACCCGACAATGGTTTGGCAAACAGTGCCGATCACTCTAGATTTCAGAGGGTAAATATAATTTAGATGGAAACACGACGATGAACCGGCGAAACGCCGATATTGAGAGAACAAATCAACTTAAGGATGATTTGCTCGACTGCTATAATGCCAGAATCATCCCTGTCCCCCGAGGCCTTATGGCACGTATGCACACTTTGTGGTGCCAGAAACACCCAGAGCTTGAGCGCGTTTGGCATCAATCACTCCGATATCAAGTCGTCTACCTCTCGAAAAAGGAATGTGTACGCGAAGCGCTCCCCAGCCGCTGTATGGACAAGTCGCAAATGAAGAGAAGGAAGCGACATTAAGGCTAACCGGGAAAATCCGGCACCTCCTGAGAGATGATCGCGATTTTAAAACATGAAGGAACATTAACATCCAGGTTCCTCCTAAGCTCCAATACCTGACTAAAATAGATACCTTCCTTCATGAGGATATCTCGGAAGAGTGCGACCTCTGGACCATCAATTGTTCAGTTTATGGTGCTGCGAGAGCTTTAACTGATTCAAACTGAAGGCTAAAACTGACGATCGATCAAAATACTAAAAGACGCTTGCATCAACTGACCAAGAAGATTGGATGGGCAAGGTTGAATGCATCCCGTGTTCAGTGTGTGATTGACTACATAACATCTGGTAGACCGTTCACAGAAAGGGTCCGAATGTTCACCCACGAACTGAGGATCTACCATCACACACTAAACAAGTCGAAGTTGCTGACAATCAAGCAGGGTCAAAATATCTCTAGTGCGCCACTTTTAAATCGATAGTTCTATTTTCAATCAATTTATAGAGTTTTCGATTCGTTTTTATATCAAAAAAACTCCCCTAAAATATTTTTTCATCAAATTAATTTTTTAAAAAGTTAAACAATCAAAGTTCTTAATCATTTTTTTTGTCTTCAAAAATTGAGTACTCGCGAACGGTTAATCGAAATTCAATAATTCAGTTATGAAAATTTTTGTTACGAAGTATACTTTACGTTAGAAAATTGTTTGGTAGTAAAAAACATTTTTTTATTGTTTAAATTATTGTTTGTTTTAAAGAATTGAAAATGAATCAAACTTCTCCGCCTGTGAAAGAATTCTTCCACATTCCAATAGATTCTACAATCTCTTCCGAAAATTTTAATGAAAAAAAAGTTTGTATTTTGCAGTAGTTCAAAAGTTATTGATTTTTTTGTGACCGCGCTCCGACCCCCAGCAATATTTTGTTATTTTCGGCATCAGACTGATAGGAACGAAATGAACGTGTTTGTTTGATCATCTTTGCCTTTGAGAATCGCGATTGTAGACATTTTTCATGATTTTCACCTGCTTCGTCGGTACAAAGGTGAAAATTAATTTTTTTGAAAAATTGCTTCGCCCACTGAAATAATTGCTTCAAAGATGTTATTAATTAATTCGTGTTTTTTTGCAAACTTGTATTATACGCGTGTCTCTTGACACGCGTCTATTCCGTCACAAGCACCTTTGCCGTGAGAAGTTAAAAAGAAATTACGATTAGTTTAGAGAGACTGCGGTCCAAAGAAAAAATATAAAAGCAAATTTTCGACGATTTGTGCAAAACAATAGAAAAGAGAAAATCTAGCATGATCGATTAAAAAAAAAAAAATCTAAATAATAGAATGGAATTTTTACATACTTGGAAAAACCTAGAAATATCAGGGAATTTTTTTCAAAGTCAGGGATAAAATTGAATAACAATGATTCATTTGTAAAAGTAGCTTTATATTACTATATTTCATTATTTTGTTAAAAATTAATTGTTTTTTTGTTGGAAAATAATTATTTTTCACTGAAAATTTAATTATTCTATTTTTGTTTGAGAATTGATCGTTTTTAGTTGAAAATTCAAATATCAAGATTTATGAGTAGCCTTATGCTCGCGATGGTACGTGTCACCACAGAGATATCCAGAAGAATCACTTAGTGCGAGAGATAGAGGCAGAACTTTGATGCAAAAAAGCAAAGAAACTCCCCTCTGGAAGGTGACGTTTTTCGCTGTCACACGATAATTTCGAGATGAAACTTTTTTATGATATCGTTTTGATATTCACGAAATAGGATTTTTGGATATAGGGCATCATCTGGATTCACTTGGACCTAGCTGTAAATTTTCTCAATGGCGGCGGTAAGAGCATATGTGTGAGATCGAAATCAAGTCAAAAGCGTAAAGAGGTCGGCCTGAATTGTAGAACCTACAATTAACGATTCGTTAAAGGACACGGCCGATGACGTTTTTGCGGATCCGTCGAATAAAACGCGAATTTTTGTGGTTATGCTGTCGTTGGTTTTGTCAACGAGAAGTTGTTTAGAGTTTTGTAATGATTTAGGAAATTACTGTAATTCTCTTTTAATTGAGGATTCTTGTCAAAATAGCGGCCTTCAGAGTTAAGCTGAGTATTAGTTTTGAAATGATTTTCGCACGCCTTCTCCTCTTGAGATAGCAGTTGTGTAGAAGGCATTTCCTCCATTTCCCAAAACTTAGTGAAATTCGCATCTAAGGGTGTTGAGTAAGTTACAAAATTACACTGAAAACTGTTTTTTAATGAGCAACTGTTCAGCTCTCCCGCCACTATCCAGCCGAGGTGCGTTTTTTTAAGCATGGCATCAGTATGCTTTTTTAACGAGATCTGAACTACCCATAGCAATTTAAAATAATTTAACCCCAATAAAAGCATCGATCTTCGATGGTTTATGGAAGTCAGGATCAGCGAGAGTTACATTTTTTGGGATTTCGAAACTAGACTGATTCATTGCGATAGTTGGCATGTTTTTCAAGATTTGCTTCGGAACGAAATTTTTGAGATTTTCTGAATGTTTGTTGAATAGCGACTTTACTATCGCCGAAACTGAGTGTTTTATTTTTGTGTAAATATTATCGAGACACGAGACCGAAACATCGACTGGTTTTCTAGTCAATTTCATAAAAGGAGCTATGGTATGTTTAATACATTTTAAGTAATTAAAATAAAGATGTACACATACAAGTAAAAATAAAATGGACTGTATAAATTTGTAAAGACTCTACGAAGTGAAATACAAGTGAAGTTTTTGAAAGGAGACGAGTTCCGTACAAACGCCGAAATATTAGTTAGTGACTGTCGATGTCGAAGCAAAAGGAAGGGTGCGAAAATTAGAAAATTTGGTAAATTGGGAAAATTGATCACGTCGAGCGTCTTGATTGTTCGAGTAAGTGAGATGAAGGAGACGGCTTTTGTAATGGATCTTTCCAAAATGTTGGTTTTCGCTCAATAGCTGCAAGTACATAATAAATTTCCTAAGATTGAGGTTGTTGGCAAAGTAGAAGGGCTGTACAATTTTATTTTCGGATTTTCGAAGATTTTAAAGGCTATAGCTGAATTGCCCTTGCCAGGCCATTCTTGCATCTGTTAATGAAGAGAGAGGCGAGAGATAGTAAACTAACGAAGTTGTACAAAGAACGGTAGAAAGTGTCGTCACGTGCCGAAACTCGAGAAGAGAAGATTAAAAGTAAAATATGGGTTTGAGAGCGAGGACAAGTTTAAAAAGGATATAGAATTGACCACAAGTATATAAACCAAAAATAACTGTAGGTGTTGCGACTCAACAAAATATTATTTACAAATTTAAAGTTTCAGTATTCGCGCTCTACTTATTCCTGAATAAAGATATTTAATGAATCAATTTTTTGCTCCTTTCTAGGACTATATAGTTTCTGCAAATGCTGTGGCCTTTCAGTTTCACCCTGGATAAGTCTTGTTGGTTATTCTTAAAAAAAAATATATTGTTTGAAATTTTTTTTTTACTAAAAAGCATTCTCTGTAAGAAAGCAATATATTTACGTTAAATATTCAAAAGACTTAAAGGCTTCAAAAATCTACAGAAATAATTGCACGTATTAATTCATAATTAATCGTTAATTATAATTAATTACATAGTTCTAATTAAAGATCATAAGAAATAATCAAAGAAATAATTTTTAAAAATGATCTCGCAAATTATTTATTCTTTATTTTTATGATATAATTTGATATTAATATTTTTATAAAAGTTTATTTATTCTCTATACACCAAGAAAAAAGTTTTGTTGATTCAAAAAAAGTTTTGTTGGATCAAACAAATAAATACATTGCTATATAGTCAATTAAATGTTTGGTGGATTCAACCAAAATTTATTGGTTAATAAAGTTTGGTTGATTATAATAAATATTTTGGTTGATCCAATCGAATATGTTGGTTGATCTAACCAGATATTTTGGTTGATTCATAAACTGTTAGAAAAATCTGTACCAGATTTAGTATACATGCAATGGAAGCAAGAATTCACAACATGAAATTATATTTACCATACCAGCGTACAGTAAATTTAGTATATGCATATACGGAATTTAGTATGAACGTATATGAAATTGAGTAAACGCGTATACTAAATTAAGTATACATGTATATAAAATTTAGTATACGCATATACTAAATTCAGTATACGCATTCGGTTTCGCGTGGGTTCCATCTTCATCATATGTAAACATGATCAGATGAAAAATGAAATTAAAGAACAAAGTTTTAATTTTCAAATATTCATATCGTTAAGCTACACTTACGTTAATAAATTGAATATAGCTTTTAAAGAGAAGACTTCGCAGACCCTCGCAGAAAGAAGCCGAACCTTTTAACATTATAAAGTACTCAAACAAATGCCACCGGCCACGTCGCTCGACTCGCGTAAATCAAAACGCGCTTGAGCAGCTGAATATAGTAAATACGTATATATGTCCGTTGCGATCGCAATGGATTGTGTCAATACAGGGTTTCATACATGCAGTACTAACCTATCTAGCAGTTTCCCTTATAATATATAAGAAGCACATTTTTTTGTAACGGGGTCACTTATTCTGTTTCTTCTTCCTCAGGCGTGCATGACTTCTTTGTTAAAAAAATCCAGGATTAGAATTGGCAGATCTAAGCATGTTTATTCGTAGGCGTGCCAACCTCTGTTATCATTATCTAAAAAATTATTAGGATTCCTTTGTTGATGCATCAGTTTCAGGCTGCAAGCAGAAAGTCTGACAACGCCTCTAGTACAGCTTAAAGAATTTTGTTTGGAATCCCAAAAACTACAGGCGGATTTCCTGTATGAAGAATTTTAAGCAATTCCTGTAATCATTTTCTTCTAAAGTTCTCCTCTTTAAAAGCAGCTTCATCTTCTTGTGTTCTTTGCTTATCGCATCGTCCTGGGTTGACAACAACCAATCTTCTCTTTTCCTTGCAGCACTTGTTTGGGCAGCTAGATTCATTCTCAGTGCAGATGCATTCTCTGTATACCTTTCGGCCTCGTCTATGACATACCTTAACATCCTATTCGTTTATATGTCTACTGATAATCCAGAGCGACCACTGGAATTGTATTGATATGCTGCGCTTTTATATAGCTTCTCTATAGCATCGAACGTATATCGTTCTCTAGCAAAACACACAATATCTATGGGGCAGGTTAATTTACAGGATGATGTCATATTTATTATTTTGCTTTGCTGCTCTTGATAGATTGTTTTTTAGGCTTTAGGCTGCCTTAATCACATGATCCTTTACACGTTGGCTTACGGCTCTCCCGGTTTCTCCAATATACACTTTGCCACAAGATCATCATCACTGAGAGGTGCCTTTTTATCTTCAGGGTTATTTAGAAGTTGTACTATCTTCCAGGTGATTTTTTTTAATATGGTTTTTATTCTTTCTATTTGTTCTGTGATACCTTGAATGTAGCGTAGGATTATTTCTATAGCGTAGGATGAGTTCTATTTTACGATTTGTTTAAAGTTTGGTAATTCTTTTTCAAGTTATCTTTATCTGTTATGGAGATAGCTCTGTATACGAGGAAGTTGATGACCAACTGCTTTTGAGATGGGGGTTAGTGGGGAAAGATATGTAGGTATCTCTTTGTATGGGTGGATTTTCTGTAAGCTTCATGTCCTAATGTGTTCTTATGTGAGAAGTTGTAGGTTGCGGAAGCTACGATCATAGTTCCTTAAAGCAACCAATCCCGACGCAACTGGAACGTGTAAGTCATCCACTTCTGTTCCTTCTGACCTAGAAGGTAAGCAAGAGCGGGAAATTTACTCGAGACACCATCGTTCAACACTGTTCCTTGGAGTCAGGTCTTTAGCCGCGGATGACTTTATGCGGCAGACGGTACAGTTGGAGATGAAGGTTTCAACTCTGGATACCTTTGTAGAATGTTATGAGGAACAGTGTCGACGGACCAGATTAAGTGATCCCAGAAGAACAACCTTCTGCATCCGGTTCGCGATGGAAGGAGTCTGACGCTGAGAGCGGGAATCTGGTTTAGTTGGCTAATAAATGAAGCTTTCATACCTCCGAAACAGCCGATTATGAGAACTGCACGATGTAATTTGTAGCCTTGGTACAGCCTGCTCAGCTCGAAATTTAGTGCTTGATATTTCGCCCGTTTTTCTTCCTACTTTGCCGTGATATTACCATCGGTTGGTGCCAAGAATTCAATCACGTGAATGATCTTGGTCTTGAGATCTTGGGGAACAATATCAGGCTTTGCAGCACTGATACGTTAAGTGGTGGAGAATGAGAAATTCCAGTCGATTTTACACTGAACATTCTCTACAACGGACTCGAGTTCCCCCTGGGCGTATGTCAATACGGGCAATAGATCAACACCATAGAAGTGCCTAAGATGGTAATATAACACTTTTAGAGCCGCATTGTGTCTCTCTATGTACCTGTAACGTGCATACTTCGAACATCCACTGAGAACATGTCCAAGTGTTTCTGGCTCTTGCTTGCACGCTCGGCAGTTAGTGTCGCCTACAGGCATATTCATTATGTGCTCCTGGTTAACTAAGTTGTCCATAACGCCGTCTTGACAGGCAAAAAGAAATCCCTCAGTCTCCGTTATCAATCCAGCAGACTCAAGAAACATGTTGGACAGCCCTATCGAGAGCTCTTCTCTACGTATGATACTGTAGAATTTACCATGAAGGGGCTTGTCAGCATGTTTTCTTAGTAGAAGCGTATTTTCTGCTTTCTGTACACGAATTTTGAGCAGCAAAGGTGTTAGTGATGCTAGGCCATGTGTAGTGTCGCTGGAATCAAATGAGAGGCCAAGTTTCTCTGCGGCACTATCTGCGGCACGCTATGGAAACGCCGCAACATTGACGACTTCATGTTGATGCACGAGTCGCATACGAGAATCTGCACTATTTAGAACTGAGCAGGCTGTAGCCAGAACCGTTCTTCGATGAAGACACTGCCAGCTTAGCAAGCCTCTACCCCCTTTATCTCGAGGAAGTTATATTCGAGGTACGGAAGATCTAGGATAATAACTTCGGTGGATTGTCATCATCTTGCGTGTGCTTCGGTCAAGTTGCTTCAACCCATCGACGTTCTATTTTACTACACCAAACGTGCAGAGCAGTATAGGAACGGACAGCATATTGGTTGCCTGGATCTTATTCTTTCCAGATGATTCGGAAGCCTACATTTTTCTGAGAATTTGGCCATACCTTTTTACAAGGGCCGTTTTTAACACACGCACATCTTGGGTTTCCGTTAGGGGTATTACAAGATATGTATATGTTTTTCCACTACCAAGGTGTTGAATGGTATTTCCGCCTATGAGTTGAACATCCTGATAGTCACGCGATGGTGTAGTTTTTAGTTTTCCTTCGTGTAGATGGACGCAGGCCCACTTGTCCAGTCCGAAGCTCATGTCAATCGATTCATAGTACCTGTTCACCGCCTCACCAAGGATGTTAAGATCCAGACACTCAAGAGCTTAATCAGTTGCTCATGGTTCGTGTTATCGAATGCTTTACGGTAATCAATCCAAGTCATGGACAGATTGGGTCGATACCTGACAGAGTGTTGGGTAATACACCTGTCTATAAACAGGTGCTCCCTGCAACCTGCCAGCCCTCTCTGGCAACCACGTTGTTCAACTATTGAACTTCATACCGGCTCGATAGATGTTAATATACTCTCTTTGAGGATGCCAGTGAATGTTTTGTAGCTGGTGTTTAAGCAAGCGATGGGCCTGTAATTCTGTGGACTTGACAAATCTTCGGTCTTAGGGATCAATACCGTGCGTCCTTCCACTAAGCACTGCGTGATGGGTTGTTCTTCTTTTAAGAAAGTAGTAAATATACGAGCTAGATGTTGGTGCGTAGAAGTGAACTTCTTTCACTAAAGTTGTTGATTTTATCTTGCCTTGGCGCTGAAAAGTTCTTAATTCTAGCGATTACTTTCTTCACTTCATCATCAGTACAAGGCGCTGTTTCGCCGTTGAAATAGATCTTATTTTTTGCGTCCAGTGCTGCTTGATGGTCAACAGTTTATACTTGTTCAGCGTGTGATTTTCTTTACTTAAGTTTTAAGCAAGTGCCATAACTTTTGGAGTGAATTTTTTATTTAATGTTTTCGATGTTCTTACGTTTGTCTGGGCCCATTGTCTGGTCGTCGCCTCGGTTTGTTCATATTGCCACTCCCAACTGAACCATTGCCTCCATCCGAGAGAGGCCTATTATGGGTGGCACTGCGCGATATTGGTGACGTTGGAAACTTAGCCCAATGTAACGTGGCTGACTGCAAGAGCCAGAGCTCTCGGGCGATAGGGTCGCCACATGCATACGCCTAATGAGACGATGATGTAATTATTTAATTTAATACGATGTATGAAATCATTTGCGATTATGTTGTAGGTACAAAATTAGGAGCATGGTGTAGTTTGCAGTTCATCTGTTACCGCTGTTATGCTTACACAGCGGCCGCGAATGTTGGAGTGACAACAGTCGCCTCTGGATGCTTTCTTAGAGCTACCATGTATCACTCTATAGGTTTTTAGTCGGTTGCTTCCTGATGGTCCAGGAAGTTTCTTACAATGCGACAGGTGTTTAATAAAACAGACTTCTGAGCTGCTGCGAGTACCCTACTGACTCCTAAATGTTCGAAATGTTCAGTGCATCTTGCGTGCACATTGCCTGTAGCCGAAATCACAATAGGATGAGTAGATGCCTGTTTCACATTCCTCCATATTGATTTTACTTCATGCCTTAGCTCACTATACTTGTGGATCTTGGTTGTATAGGTTGCCTGCAAATTTCGGTTAAGTTGACAAGCAATGTCGATGATGTAGACTGTTCCATCTTTTTTTTCTCGCATTACGATGTCCGTTCGATTGACTCGGATGTAATGATCCGCCTGGATAACAACATCCCAATATAAGATGTAATCTTTGTTTTGTAAAACGGGCATTCGAATGTATCTATAGAAAGGCATCCATTCTGTTAATAGTCCTAGGCTTAGGGCAAGCTGTTGATGTATAATTCCCGCCATATCATTATGCCTGTGCGTATATTCTCTTTGAGCCATTACGTTACAACCATCAATAATGTGGATTCAGGACACCCTTTCTCAGTCAAATATTGGATGCCTCACTATCCACTTCATGTTGATCTAACGTTTTGGGGTGCTCGCCGTGGATGGCTTTCTGTCTCCATTCCGTTTCTAATTCATCTATGGTTACTGCCCTGGTACTCAAGGCCTCCTCTGAGGACAAGTTCAAGGGTGTGTAGTCAAGATCAGCTTTACAGATGGTCTTGTAAATCGCAACATCTCGCTCGCTGTTAAAATAGTCTCGCAACTGTATAACTTCGTCCTTTCTACGCGGATAATTCTGTTTAATCGCTCGAGGTCGGTGTTCGACCATTTGATGAGCCCAAAGGAGTGCGTGAGGACAGGGAAGGCATAGGTGTTGATTGTCCGATCTTGTTTGCCGATTCAAGAGAACTCTTCAGAACCAATCTGAGTCTTTTAGTGAAGGCAGTCGTTAGGTTTTTCTTAACTATCGTATACTGAATACCTTTAGATTAGAGAATACCCAGGTATTTATATGACTCCACCTCAGCCATTGCCTCGATGTCATTCTCGAAATTGTTCTCTAGCTCTACGGTTAAATGCACTGTTCTGCATTTATCTAGTCCGAACTCCATGTAGATATCATTGGAAAACTGCTTTGTGACATCGATCACTTGCTGCGATTTCTCGTTTGAGCTAGCATATGGCTTCAGGTCATCCATGAATAGAAGATGGGTCACTTGATGACCATCCTCGTTATCATGTATTCGGAACCCATGAGACATGCTATTTAGTGTTTTTCTCCGTGGGTTCAACGCTAAACAGAACCATAATGCAATGAAGGAGTCTCCTTAAAATATACCCATCGTAATGCGTATTAATCTAGTTATCCTTGATTGTCCATTATCAAAATACTTGATTCTTGTACCCCAAAGCATCATCGCACGACTTAGGAAGTCAATGATGCGTGGGCATATTTTGTACATTTTTCAGACATCAAGCAAATAGTCATGTCTTGCGAAAGGAAACGCTTGCTTGTAGTCAATGTGTGCCATGTGCAAGTTTCTTTGATGTTTACAACATCAAAGTTTTTACAACATTCTTTTTGTTCTTCTGTAAGGATGTCATTCTCATCACAGTGAGAATATACCTTATCTTCTATGATAGCTGTAAGACATTTATATATTGTTGAAAAACAGGCTATCGGTCGAAAATCAGATAGATTTTGAGCATCTGGTTTTTTAGGCAACATATACGTAGTTAACTGAAGCATGAATCCTGGCATCAGATCTGGTTTTTCGATGATCTTCTGAAAACACCGTGTCAACTCAGGATGCACACTAGTCAGGTACTTGTACCAGAAGTTTTGCACCATGTTCGTACCTGGAGCTTTCCAGTTACTTGTTCTTTTCAAAATCGTTGAAACATCTAAAGCTGTGATGTTAGTCAGCTCCATTCCAGGTTTATTGCTAGCTCTTGCCTTCTCTAGTTGGAACTTGATGGTTTTTTTGCTTTACACTCAGTTCACGATAGAACTTTCTTGCATCTGCCTAAAAGGTTCGATTTTATTGCGTTCGTGCACTACTTTTCTTGTAACGACGCAGTCTAGCACCTTACTTTGCTGACATCCATATCCAACCTAATCTTCCATGGTGGATCTCGCTCCCTTCCTGGAGCAAAGACTGCATTTGTAGGCCTAGTTCTGCCGCCCAACGTTCTAACGGTTGCCACAGCTGCACGGTATACAAGAGTTTGCAGCTCTAACACAGTTTGTGTTACATTAAAATGCATAGGTAAAACCATGCTGTTCATGTGTTCTATTAGTGCGCGCAGATCCGGATGTGGTTCTGGTGGATCCGGTACTTGATGTTCATTATATCTAGCGCCTATGCCGAAAGAAATTTGTTTACAGATACGACGGTTGCCTTTTATATGTTGAGCCTTGGGAATACTAGTGTTTACAGGTGCCATCTGACGATTCCAATTGAAAGTTTGGCCTTTTTAACCATAACCTTCTTCAGAACGTTTTGTCACTTGAGCCCCTGTATTGTTTTCAGTGACTTGAAAATATTGTCTCAGCGAAAAAATGGAATTGAATCGTGAACATTTTCGTGCGATGATTTTTTACGATTTTCGACGTGGATTATCAAGACAAGAGTGCATCGATCAACTCACTTCGACTTTTGGCGATGAAGCTCCATCCTTGGCCACTGTGAAATGCTAGTACAACGAATTTAATCGTGGCCGCAGTTCGCTCAGTGACGAAAGTCGTGAAGGTCGCCCAAAATCAGTCGTTGTCCCAGAAAAAATTGACGCTGTGCGTGAACTAATAATGCAAGATCGTCATGTGACTTATCGTGAGATTCAGGCATCCTTGGGCATTAGTGGGACCAGCGTGCAAGCCTATGACATCGTAACAGGTGATGAAACATAGATTTATGCTTATGAGTGTGAAACTAAACAGCAGTCGACTGTGTGGATCTTCCAAGATGAGCCAAATCCGAGAAAAGTTGTTCGCGCACGAAGCACTTCGAAGCAAATGGTTGCCTGTTTTTTTGGGAAAACCGGCCACGTAGGAACTGTGCCGTTGGAGCAACGTCGGACGGTCAATTCGGAATGGTATGCAACCATTTGTTTACCGGAGATCTTTGAAAAAATAAGGGAAAGTAGCCGCCGAAGACGAATCATCTTCCACCACGACAATGCGAGCTCTCACACATCCGCTGCAACAAGGGACACATACATAAAAAATAAATTACGAGGTCAACGTTTTTCGACGCCTGACGAAGCGGTTGATGCGTTCAAAATGCATGTTTCGGAGGTGCCTCAATCGGAGTGGAAAAAATGTTTCGAAAATTGGTTCAAGCGCATGCAAAAGTGTGTTGAGTTTCAGGGAGAATACTTTGAAAAAAATAAAGCCATTTTCGATGATCAATTAATGTCTTTTCATTATTAGGCCCAAAATATAAAAGGCAACCCTCGTATTGAGCGGTTTTGATCTAAAGAGTTAAATTTATTTACAACAAGGAAAGGGGGTAGTGAGTTAACGTGCTAACCGGTCGGTCTTGTACGAGCCCAAGCCGGGGATTGATTACCGACAGGGGAAAAACAGAAACATTATGTACATAGTAAAATACATTTAAAATAAGGGATCGATGGGACTTCGGAAGAAGGGTACCCATTGAGACCTCCGAAGAGTTATTCGGCGAGAAGTCATCGCTTACTCGTCATCAAGTACATAAACGAGCGTGCAGTAGGCTAAAAAAATTATTTACCAGAGTAATTATGAATCATTAAAAATGTTTGAGCATTTTCTATGTTGAAGTAGAAAATGAACTGAAAAGAGAGCATATTGCATTAAATCTGGACCTTTTCCACCGAAAGAGAGGATAGAAGGAAGAGGCTCTTCAGGATGATAACGCTCTGAGTCGTCGTATGCTGAGTCGGCGCTAAACACAGGTTCTCCGAGGCTGATTTGGAAAGTCAAAAATTTTAAGATTACTCTACGCGTGGTTTTATTGGTAGCCGGGGAGGTAATAATGCACAGGGCGAATCTTGTCCATATTTATAGACGTCGACTGTGCGCGAAATTCGAAGCGGAACAATGCTGTTGTGGATGATCGATCGCGAAAAGAGAGGCTTGAGAAGTGCGGATTGACCGTTCACAAAAAGAAGGGTTAAAAAAAAGAAGATTTGCTGTCAAAAAATTAGGATATGAAAAACGATTTATTGTCGCATGCGTAGAGAGCGCGAAAATTCCGACTCTGCCTCAGCTCACCGGAGTCTGCTAATCTATTTATTTTGCATAGGGAAAAATTCAAACTGCTCTACAACATAAAGACGGGGTCGGCGGTCTGTCAAGCTCAGCGCAGAGCCCGATAGGAAGGCTTGCGTTAAAAAGTTTTCCAAAATTTCAATTTCAATGGTGAAGTGACAATTATTGAATCCTTTTGGATACCGTATTTGTCTTCGCGTTTCAAATCCCCATAGCAGAAGAATTTACCTCTACAACTGAATCACTTTCTCTACCCAATGATGACGACAATATTTTTCAGAATTCTTTTGGATACCACAAATCTATCATGATATAAAACATTTCTAATCCCTTTTAAATTTGCACATTTCTCTGTTTTTACTGTTTTTTCAATAATAATGGGGTTAAAAACAAAGTATTAGTCATTTTACGTTGTCAAGATTGAATGCTACATACCCTACAAAAAATGCTAGATTGAAACGTATTCAAAAGCATCACACTTTGAATAAGAGGTTGTCGAAAAGCAGATTTCCAGAGATCATCTCGTGAATGCGATTCAATACTTAGCGATCGCATATTTTCTGCTTCGCATTCAATCGTATTCAGTAGCATTGAGACAAATTCTGTTCCGCATTCAATCGTATTTTATATCATTAAAACATATTAGAACTCTCGCAATAACAGGCATTAAAGCCAAAATATCTCACTTTGCATTCAAAAGTATTCAAAATGTAGACGTTCTATACAAACTCTCGCATTAAAATGTATTTATGAATGTTACGCTTTGAAGCGCCTTCTAATGCGTTATACGAAAATTGCCTTATTGATTTATTTCAGATTACATTTGGCAGCTCTGATCGGATTTAAAAGGGATTGTAATTTAACCCTGCGTCTCCCACGCGCAAGTGAGGGACACCGTTCACCACGTGGGGTCTACATGAACTCCACTCACTGGCGTCAAAAAATTATTATTGTTTTTTAATAATACGAAAGAAAATATGGTAGGTAATCAAAGCAAACGGGATTGAAGTAGAGAGTTTGAAATCAAGTTCAAACCTTATCAGATACAAAAGACAACCTCTTTATACTTACTGACTAACGAAACTACACTTCAAAAATATAAACTGGAACAAACAAACACTACACTTTCAATATGAGAAAACTTCGCAAATTGTTATTGCAAATTCAGTCTTGAGGCATTAACTTGACAAGACTATATAAAACTAATAAATCAACGTGGGGTCCGAGCGGACCCTAATCACGTTTTTCAACAACAGCATTGAGAAAAAAAGGGATTGCATGCCTCAGAGATTAAAGCGCTCTTAACGTCGTCTTGAGAACTATTGAGAGGAAAGATACTCAACGCGACAGGCAACGGGATGCAAAATTGCGAATGTCATAAGAAAATTAGTGCACCTGGGGTCCGCCTAGACCCCACGTGGGGGATGCAGGGTTAAATATTTTCGCTGCCTCATCGAGAATTTAAAAAAGAAGGACAGAAATGGCATTTTTAGGTATTGAAATTTCTAATACCTTCAAATGCAAGACTTCTTCCCAAGAGGATGGTACCGAGTGTGGAGACATTTCTTATACACAGGCAGAAGGGATTATCTACAGTTTCCTTAGTTTATTTTCTCCCGCTGATTATCATTCTAACAATGATCTTCATAAGGAGCGTCCACATTTATCAGATTTGAAAGTTTATTGAAACTAAGATCGTAAATAAAAACAAAAACAACAGATTCTTACAAATTGGATAAGTAAATTCTCACTGTTTTTAATGCCATTACCGAATTTCTTCACTTAGCTTGTAGTAAACTATCCTTAAGGTTTTTGAGGTTCATAATTTTGTAATAATTCACAATTAATAATTTTAAACAATCATATCAATTTTGAACGAGAATATATTATACATATTTTTGCACTTTAATTTATTTAGAAGAACCTGTCAGTGAATAAAACACTTATATGCATACATAATTGAGTAAACAGAATGATGTTTAATGATGAAGACTTGTCATTCGATATTATTTCTTTATTTCTTAAACAAATACATAGTTTGGCATCGTTTAGCATGGATTGACATGTCTTCAACACTAAACAACCTAATTTGAAGACGATCAGAAAGAAAAATGGTTACTTTCTGTCTATAGATGGCCAAACTATGCATTTGTTTATAAAATAAACAATAATATCGAATGACAAGTCTTCATCACTGAAGATCACCACTTATATAATTTGGAGACGATCAAAAAGAAAAATGGTTACTTTCTGTCTATAAATGACAAGGCTATCCATTTGTTTATAAAATAAACAATAATATCGAATGAACAGTGTTCATCACTAAACATCACCACTTATATAATTTGAAGACGATCAGAAAGAAAAACGATTATTTTCTGTTCATGGGTGTCCAAAACATGCTTTGTTTATAAAATTTGTTTGCAATTTAAACAAACCATATAGAATGATAAGTCTTCATCACTAAACATCACTACTCATATAATTTGAAGGCGATAAGAACGAAAAACGATGTCTTTCTTCCCATAAATGTCCAAACTATCAAGTATCATCTTGTCATTAAAGTCAAGCAATTTCAAATTACAAATATACTTTGCAAGCAAACAATCCATGATGTTGATAGATACTTTGACATTAATTTTCATCGATAATGTGATTGATTTATTTATTTACAGATACAAATAATAATTTTAAAAAGTCTCATTTTTCCCCTTTGCTCATTTATATGAAAAATAGAAAATAATAAAAATGGGAAAATTTCATCGTAGACACTTTTTTGCAACTACTGCTGATCATTTCTATACAAGAAACTTGAAAATCGGTTGAGTATTGTAGGCTTTAGGTTGTTCTAATAGTAAATTCCTAATTCAGAACCACTGTGCATCGTTTGCGACGCTGTACTAATGTACTTTATGCTTTAAAACGGAAAAACGATGAAATTGCGTTCCAGGTGGAGAATTTTTCATTGTATTTAAAGGATTAACCACACAGTAACCTCCCGCACCCTTTGATTGACTTTCCTCCATAATATTTATGTAACTAAAAATAACAAATTGAAGAAAAAAGGGTACATGTGACTCACAAAACAAGACCAAAACAACAAGACTGTCAAGCACTACTTTTTAATTATGTA
>CAKNWW010345068.1:0-11355 GCA_932074435.1 Andricus kollari
AATATGGTATAGCATGTAGTATGTGCATCAGCTATACAGCGACCAAAAACAAATCAGCCTAAATTAAGTTCTAAAAATATCGACGAATCGAGCTGGGTAGCAATGTGCGGTCACCGAAGTGCTAGAGATCATTTTATTTTATGTTCACAAGTGACTTTTGTTCATTGCAAAATCTGCAACGACACAATGCATAGGCTTGAATGAATGAAAATGTAAATTCTGTAGCAAGTTTTTCTCAGTTTTAGTATTTAAAATTAAAAATTCATCCCTTTTTTATTTGTTCTTACAGAGTTAAGTCCGCAGGGCGACTCACCTCTTATACTTCCTCCTAAGAAGAGGTGGCAGGCTTCTTGGAGCCAACCAAGCCAACAAGCTGTAGGGGGTGAGTAACTTTTTCTTTTGAAGATACTCCTTACAGATACGTTACACAGCAAAGAAAAGCTCGTTGCACTTACATAAAGAAGTAACTTCAATTTCTTGAAAAGTTACTATAAATTGTGCACCGCAATCACCTAATTTTTAAAAGTTACAAAATAAAGGTTCATCTCTTTTCTTAACAATGCGAATTTTTAGTGTGAAAGTACATCTCTTTTGGTCGAAACTTAATATTTTTTGGTCCAAAATGCAAATGTTTAATTGGAAAATAATCAGTTCTAGTTTAATTCGGTTGATAAGGTAGATCCATCATATATCGGCTGAGCTTTGATCCATTTCTGCAATCTTCATTACCGAACAAGGGTAATACTGACTGTCGGTAATTTAGCATGGAATAGAACCGTGCTCGGTCAGCAAGTACTGCAAAACTTAGATAATACTAGGTAAACCTAGATATTACTGGAAAACTCCAGGCGTAACTGCAACGTGTTCCATTAGCTCAAGCAGCAAAGCCGGCCGACAGTAATGATCGCCGACCGAAACGCGACGGTGAGACGCTGGAAAATTGATATATGTGACCGTCCGCGAAGAAAGGGACCTAATGCGGAAAAAATCGATTTTCATTTTCTTATGCTAGTCGATAGTTTCTGAGTTACTCTTTGATTTTCAATAATCAGAATTTTTTAAGTTAATTACCTTTCTTTTTATTAAGCTATAAACATATGCATGATAAGCGTACGCGTAGACCGAACGGGAGGCCTATTTACCACACCGCTATACGCGACGTGTCCCTGAGCTCCACTGGCTCGTGTCTAAACGTGTAGTGGTCAGTGGAGGGAATGCTTTTTGTAGACGCATCCCACTACTCAAATGCTGGCTTGTGGACTATGCTACAATCGCCCGTTCTGTAAAATTCAGCTTTGACGCATTAGCTCCCTTTCTTCGTGGACGTCTCATATATGATGATCGAAAGTCAATAATCTTGAGAACTTTTGAATAACACCAACATTTAATGTCAAGATCAGACTTTCTGCGAACTTAATTTTGTTATAAAAAATGTATCTATAAAGAGAAATCGAAAAAGCATGTTGGCCATCCGTTCATGTAGAAAACAAACTTTTATTTATGTCTCAAATAAAAGTGTCAATACATAGTTCCGATGTATTGACTTGTCATTATTCATGTACTCGCAGGGTCAAAGTTTAAAAAGAATTTGTTTATAACCTCATGTGTCACCCGTGAACATTTTTGCAGTGTAATTGGCTTACATTAAATCTAAGATTTTCAAGATTGCGGCCTGTCAATTTTAGTTTTTGCATCAAGTTTCCTGCGTTACAACACTATCTGAAGTTGATTCGCGGCACCTACGAATTTCCGAATGATCACCGCTGTCGCGGCCAACACACAGGAAAAACTGAGGGTAGGAAATGTTGCAGGTAATGGTTATTTCTGGGTAAAGTTGGCTATGGTACAGGATAAAGTCGAGCTGGGTAATTGATAAGTGGGTAAAGTATACATGAGTTCAACCTGGAGGAGGGTAACGAGGGCGAAGTGTAACATGTTGACTTTACATCTGAAGAAGCGGCTATAAATAAGGAATTATAATAAATTTCCTCGTACAACGCATTCCAAAGCTAGATAGTTAACATTAATTAGCCAATTATTCGCCGACATGACGACTTAGGACACTTTATTCGCCAAAATAAATTTGACAGCAAATTGTTTTAACAATTATTTTGTTAACCTTAATTCATTATTACTTCACTCCAAATGAAAATTGGAGAACAAATGGAAAATTTGTGAAAATACCGAGTCTTTCTAGCTCCATTCTATGAGAAAATTTGCTAAAAACAATAATAAATTGTTTCAACAATTTATGTGAACATCTACCCTAGCTTAACTATGCTAAATTGAAAACACGATACTTTAAACTATAAAAACATTATGCTACATTAGAGAAACAATATTTCTCCTAGTTTATGATACTTGGAACACTTTTTGGAGAATCGTGCAATACTGAGATTAAGGAATGTGGTGCAGTATTTGAAATTGGTGTCACTTTGTTTTCATGAGTTCGCATTCTTGTCTCTGTGCTGCCTGGTTGACAATGTACCTCAGCCGAAACGGAAATCAAATTTTGATGTTGAGAGTGTAACGGTGTTTCGAAACTACCACATTCCGAGATCGGAGAGAGTGTCTTTTGTGGTATATGTATTTAAGAAATCTATTTGATTCCACGTTAATTTTCTTCTGTGACCATGATCGCTCGTGAGCTCATAGCTTATACCCACCATAATTCACACCTCCCTTTTCAGGTCTTGATACCTTTCCTCCTTTTCCTTTTCCTTGGCAGTGATCTTGCAGTTGACCGAAGCCGAGAATTCGAACACGAATATAGTCTATTTCTCGAAGTCATGGAGAACGATGTCAGGCCTCGAGTGTGCAATAGAGACTGCTGACCACGATTTTCGTACATCTCTCTCCACACAGGCTCAATTCTTTGAACAATCCTGTTTTTTAGGACAGCTGTAAATATCTTATACAGCGTGTACAAACAAGTTATTGACCTTTGATTCTCTGGGTTGGACAAGTCGCTCTTTTTCAGTAGGAGGTAGTGCGACTAGTGACACCAGCCACTGCGGAATGGGCGTTTCCATCTTTAAATATGAGGTGAATATGCGGGACAGATCTTGGCCCACATATTCGGTTGTTAGCTTGTTATCAGTATATTATTTCAACTTTAGTGTTTTCGGGATCTTGTATACCTCTCTCCAAAGTCTCTACCTCGTTGAGCTTGGGTGGATTTTTGACAGAAACCGGGAGATCGCGGAAGAGGCGCGCTGGGTCGGCGAGAAACTGTTGGTTCTCCCTAGCCCATCTTTCTCTCTCCTATATTCTCCTTCTTGTGTCAGATAACACCCGTATTTTGTCAACAATATGCTTCTTGATTGATTGCTTGTCAGCAGCTTTGACTTGTTCAGTGTGTGATTGTAGATCCTCAGTTCTTGGGCGAACTTTCGAACCCTTTCCGTGAAGGGTCTAACAGATTTTCTGCATTTTCATCATTGACATCATTCAGTAGAATTCCCCACTCCGTGCGTATTGTGGATATTATATTGCAGCGTGATGAAATACGAGCAAAGTCGTTTCCCCCAGGATTTTTTTCATAATAATAAATATTTCTCGCCTAAGCTTTGGAAAATAGTAATGAGCATAAAAACATTTTCCGACCTTATTTTTTAAATTTTTTAAAAAGAGAATAGTTCGCAGAAGTCCGTTTTCATGTTCTTTCCTATTTCGTAAAGTTAGTTCGTTTGTTGTTTTTTAAGACAGACGGGAAGCTGATAAAGAGCTCACCTGGCGCTCAAGTTATAAAGCCTATTCTGCCACACCCTTACTTATTCGCTCTCAGCAGTTGACCCCAAAACTCTTGATGAAGCCCAGTATTTCGATTACTGTTCGCGTTGTAATTTCCTAAGTTTCCATAAAATAGGCCCCGAGGGTTTGTTACCTGAGCCTTATATCTTTTTTGGGTAAACCCAAGATTTCCCTGTCTCTGTCCATCCTATAGGTATAACCTAGGATGGATTTCGCCTGACGGCAACCTGGAGTTGTTCCAACTATTCCCGGTGTTTTGTTTGGATCCAGCTTTTGATAGCCGTGCCGATGCAGCAAGGCGCTAGTGCCAGGACTGGTTACGGTCCTATGTATTCACTCGCTGCGCCGCATTTTGCCAACTAGTCCGCCTTTTCGTTGCCCTTGATCCCTGTGTGACCAGGGACCCAGATGTGCGCCACATCGTATCTTTCGTAATCTGCCTGCCAGCAGCGTTTTCTTCTATTAGTGTTTCAGCACAGCGAAGGATGGCCAGTACCTTACCCTGAAAGACAGTAGCATATCATTTAAGTGGGATCCCTTTTTCCCTCCCTCTTTTTCTGTCATAGATTCCTGCTCCTGACCCTCCCACTCCCCTGGAGTCATCCGTATACCAGATATCCCCTTGGAGGAGCGGGTTACCATTTGCTTTCCAAAAATCCCTGCTTGGAATGCAGACGCAGAAGATTTTGCCAAGTTGAAACGTTTGGTTATTTTAGCTTGTCTCATCTCTAGAATCGGCAGTGTGCTGATGTCACTCGGGAGCCTAGTGTGCCCAGTCCCCCGAGACCATCTATTTGCTCTTGCCAGGCGGATCATCGCGTGTGCCGCCCTAGCAATTATCGCAACATGTAAGGGTTCTTCACAGAGCACGACTTCTATCGCCGCTGTGGGCGTAGTCCTCATTGCTCCAGTCAAATCCCTAAATGCTAGTGTTTTTAATCTTCGCAGCCTGTCCTGCCTTGTTTTAAGTTCTGCCCGTGGCCACCAGACCACGGACGCATGTAGGAGCCTTGGTTTTAGGACATCAGAGTAGAGCCATGCAAGCATTTTGGGCCGTAGACCCCATGTCAACGCAAAGGCTCTCCTGGACATCCAGAAAGTCATGACAAACTTCCTGTATTGGGTGCCCAGGTGCTTTGCCTAGTTCATATTGCCATCTAGGATTACTCCCAGATATTTACCTGAATCTGGAAACATCAGCTTCCCACCACAGAATACAGGAGCATCACCTTTCGGCACTTTATAATTTTTCGTGAAAATGACCAGGCTGGCCTTTTCCGTATTTACCGAGAGCCTTGAACTATCGGACCAGAGCTCGACAATGCGCAGCGCTGAACTCGTAAGCCTTATCAACGTTTCCAGATGAGTTCCCTTGACTAGGATTACAAAGTCAGCCGCATAACCCTAAGTATATTACCACTCTTCATTTAGCCTTCGAAGGAGGCCGTCCACTACAATGCACCACAGGAGGTGCGACAGGACAACCCCCTGTGGGCAACCCCGTGGGACTATTTCCCTTATTAGGCCTTCACCCCATCTGGTTTCGAGTCTCCCCTGGCGTAGCATGCTTCCTATCCAGCATAATAGCTGCTCCGGCACGCCACATCTCGTAGCCTGTCGACAGGTGACTTCTGGAAGAGTATTGCTGAAAGCACCCTCTATATCCAAGAAACTGCCCACAGCGTACCCCTTCTGTTCCAAATGCTGCTTCATTTTTGCCACAACAGCATGAAGCGCAGTTTCTGCCGAGCAGCCTGCCTGAAAAGCATGCTGCCCTCTATGAAGCGGGGAGGCTAAGAGAACCTCATTTCAAATGTAAGTCTCGACCAGCTTCTCCAATGTCTTCAGGATAAAAGACGGTAGGCTGATTGGTCGGAAATCTCTTGCAGCAGTGTAACCCTCCCTCCCAGGTTTGGGAATGAAGGCCACTCTGCTATACTTCCATGCCGATGGCACGTGTTTAAGGGTCCCTGCTGATTTAAAGGGGCAAAAGGACCCTACGGCCCAGTCCACCCTTTTGTAATCAACGACCTTAATGGCTAAATTCCAGTCGGCTCTCTCCATCTCTTGGCCCCAGCCTTCATCATCTTGGTCACTTCGGATTCGCTGAAACCCGGGAAGTGAAGTTCCATTAGGTGATTCAGCGTTGCTTTTTCGTCTGCGGCAAACTCACCATTATCGAGCCTTATGAGCCCCAGGCGAGCTTTCAGATTTTTCGCCAGGATCTTGTGGAGCCTCGCTTTTCCTGGAATGTCTTTTGATTCCTCGCAGAAGCCACTTGAATCTTCCTGTTTACACGTTCTTATACTTTTGTTGTATTCATACTGGGCCGTTTTATAGATATCCCAGCCTGAAGGCAGTCAGAGTCCTTCGCAGAAAATCCGCGGCGTGCTCTAATTCATCAATGGTACCATAGGGTTAATCGAAACATGATATATTTGTGGTCAGAGAGAGACTTCTCATCGGAGACTCTCCAGCCCACTACCCTGCTCCTCAGCACACACGAACATAGAGTCAAATCGAAAACCTCACTCTTGTTTTTAGTCTTTAATGTCGGAGTATCAAACTGATTCAGAATCTTCAGCTCTGTGCATGCTATGTGTTCAACAAAATCTCTCCCTCTGTCATTGATGTTTGTGCTTTTACACCGTGTGGTAAGAGTTTGCATCACGGCCCATCAGCAGAGGAATCTTTTTCTCTTGACATTGCCAAATTAGAGCCTCCACCGCTCTGAAAGACGGGGGTCCCTCGGCATCGACCGGGAAGCACGCCGAGGCAATAAATACCACTATCGTTTCTCCGCTACTGCCCCTAACTCTCGCCTTGAAAACGGTGAGATCTCTGAAGCAGAACTTAGGCACAAATATCACATCCATACCCTTGCCAGCTATGTATGCCCTTCGCGCTTTTTCTCTTGGCCCCTTGTACATGGAGCCACATTCTAGCAAGCCACTAATCCTTTCCTGTATAACCCGGGTTCTTGGATTAAGGCAATTTCTGCCTTCCACCACTGGTTGCAGGGGGCAGGTCTACATACTATGGCATTCGAATTGGTGTCCCAAAGTCCTAAAGGGACCTCCTTTGAGTCTTCGCCCTGTCCGCCTCTAATGAGGGGGGCAGGCCGGGATGTTGAAGGATTTGTTAACCCTGGTAACATTGACCTTCCACCAACTACAAGGTCCCGCAATCCCTAAGGAGAGTTTCTTAAAGTTACAGTGAAGATTTTTTTATAGTGGATAAAAATCGTGCCGAAACAATTAAAAATATTCGATCAATGCAATAAATTAAAATGCCAAAAGCAATTAAAATATCGTACAGTTTGACCCATTTTAATATATAAATTCAAATATCTTCTAAACTACCCCATCTACATAAAAAACGGTACAAAACAAAAATTGACCAGGACATAGGGGTCCATTGAATGGCACCATTGATTTTGACCTTGAGGTCAATTTTCAAGGTCAATACGATTTTTTAAAATGGTAACCCCTATTTTTGACTGCAGATTTGAATATAACGAACAATTTTACGTCAAGAATGTACTATGGAAATCTTTTTTTTTTTTGCCTTGGAGAGGTCAAAAATCAAGGAAAAATGTTCAAAATGTCGAGGGCGTAAAGAGGGCTATTTTGACGCGTGCGAATTTGCTGCCCGAACGAAGCGAGGGCGGCAGTCACACGAGGCAAAATAGCTTTACACCCTTGATACACACCATACTTTTTGCTCCGCTCCTTGAAAACAAGCATGTGAAGCAGATAGAGGATGTTTGGTGTACTTGACAATTTTAGATTATAGGTGAAAGGAAGAAATAGCGTACTTTGCAGAAGGGAGACTGTCGGCTCTTGCAATACAATTTTTTCAAAGATAAAGTTTATAAATTTAGGAAAGAAACTAATAAATAAGTAAATAAATAAGTCTGGAAGATATCGTATTTATCAGGTTCTTTGCTAAATTTATAAACTAAATGTTTTCCCAGACGTAAAAAAAGACCATTTTATTCTTATAAATCAAAGATAAAGGTCAATTCCTCCACATTCACACTTGCGGGGTGCAGTGTATGTGTAGCGGGCGTAAAGTCTCATGTTGGCCCGGCGGCGGAGTGCGCAGGTGCGAACGTCGCTGGGCTGGAAGCGGCCAAATTACGCCTGCTTCACGTGCATGCAATGGCGCGTTTTCAAGGGGTGTCGGACAAAAACATATTTTTTCCCGATTTCACTACAATAGCCGTATATTCAGCCCGATTTGCGGGTATAACCTCACCTATCCCTGACCAATCGGTCACGCATGCTCAATTCCGCTTCATTACTCCCTAGGGAGTAATAAAGCGGAACTGAGCATGCGCCGATTGGTTAGGAATAAGTGAGGTTATCCCATCAAATCGGGCTAGATATACGCGGCGATTGTAGTTAAGTCGGGAAAAAAGTATCGTATACTATTTTAGGTCACTATGTACAGGTTTTTCCGAAAACACTACAATGGTAATTATACCATATTGTGCAATGCAGAAATCTCTATGTTGGGATGTCATATGATTCTAGAATTTTTTCCGGCTTGAACGAAAAATGAAGATGGGTATTAATATCCTTTGAGTTGCGATTTTATGATAAAATTGAGATAAAAAGGTCAAATTCTTTCTTAGATTTTTGTATAAATTATAAAACTTTCAGGAAATATTACATACTTTGAACATAAAAATTATTTCTGGCATTTGAAAAATTGAAATTTAAACAATACTTGTTTTGCTACAATTATAGAATAAAGTTTTCAAAAAATTGAAAAAATCGATCCATTTTCGTAAAAAGAAAGTTTGTGATATTTTACTATTATATATTTTCTTTAAAAAAAAACATTTTTAAGCGAATATATACTATGAATCCTATTGCATTCCAATAAATATGAGTCTATGTGCTGACAGCGCAGCACCGCGTATGAGATTATGCACTGTGTGTAAGCATGGGGAATAGTATCGTACAGGACGCTGTCAGCACATAGACTCATATCGAATGGCGGCGTCGATGTGTTGTTCAAAATTTGTTTCTGATTCTAGAATTGCTGTCAGTAAGGCGCGTAATATTTTCTGAGATTTGCATAATAATTTAGAAAAACGTATGTCTGCATTTGAAGATTTGTTCTTAACTTTGTCAAAAAATCGAAACTTTACCTTCTTGATTTCTTTCGCAAAACGAAAAAAATTTGAGGATGACATGAAACCCTGATAAAGGATTTACTGCATTCAACAAAGGAATAATTACAATTGGGCAAATATAAATTTAAAACATTTAAAAAGACGTGTATTTGTCCGAAGAGTTAATGTAGCAATCTCTAAATTTTTTCCTCTAATAGCAATAGGGGATCATTTTCTCACCAAAAGAAAGGAATTTCACTAAATTGCACTTATTCCTCTAAATGCCCTTAATTAAAAAACCATGATTTCACCATGGATTTCGCTCCTTGTACTATTTTACACACATAATTTACACTCTAGACATTGTTTGTACTAGCAAAAATAATTATTTTTTGAAGTTACTCGTCTTTAAACTTCCTAAATGTTTACAATTTAATTTTTAAAGTTATTTTTGAAATTGACTTACATGCTAATGTAGGGCCACCTGTGAGAAGCACCACCATGCGGCGAAAGTTCGCAGATGGAAACTCATAACAATAAGCACCAACAGTTTTCTAGCTAAAATATACAAAGTCGTATAGGGCTGGTTCACACGAAATGAAATATCAAGTGCAAAATTTGGAAACCTAAATAAAACGCACCAAAGGAACGTTTATCTGGTTCTTAATTTTTATAATTGCCAGATAAACGTCCTGTAGAGCTCTTTATTTAGGTTCAAAAAAAGTGAAAGTTTGTTTCGAGGTTACTTTTACATTAAAATTGTTATATATCAACTAGTGATGTGCAAAATTACGTTGGGTTGGGTTTCGGGTTCGCCACCCGGCTTTAAAACCCGAGCTGACTTGGAAACCCGAAATCCCGAAAAGGCAAAAAAGTTCAATCTAAACATAAAAAAAAATGTAAGAAAATTTTCGGTAATTTATGGTAAGTTCTCATACGATACCGATAAAGTGACCGTAATTATCGGAAATTTCAGGAAATTTTGTAACGAACTTTTGCTAGTGTTACATTCCTTTTTCAATTAATATTCCATGTAGACTCGTAAAGAATGCCAACTTAAAATGGTTTCATTATTAGTGCTTCAATTTAGAATTTTCAGTGTTTAATTTTGACATTGATTTATAATTGTTTTTTTAAATCACTAATCCTTGTTTTCCTTTCACATAATTAGGCGAGCTGGACCGTCGCGGAAACAAACGGAAACGGACAGACAATGTTCCTAATGTACCACCACCCGCCAAAGTTCCTGACGAACCACATAGGTTTTTCCCTTATGTGACCACTCGCGGGAAATTCCTGATTAGGTTGTGGCTAGATCCTACTAGAAAATTCGTGGAAAGAGCTTCCATTAGAGCGAAAAATCTAATTCCACGTGGCAAATATTATTGGAGTCACAATTTTATAACCCGTTCTGTTTGTCGTGATGGCCTATGTGTTGTGATCTACATAGAAGATGAAATAGTTATTGGAGCCCGAGCACCGAGACGACCGAAACGTGGTAAATGATTTTGATATATGACTTTTGGTCAAGGTAGCCAACTATCTAGACCCAAAATGCGGGACGGCCGGACCTTACCACTGAAGACCTTTTTTTTAGGGGAAGCTTCTGTAGCAGACTGTGAAAAAACGTGTAGAAACTAACCTCCATAGCATGGCTAGTGCATATTGACGTATCAGAGTCATTTTGGGTCTAGATGGTTGGCTAACTTGGTCATAGTACGAAAAACTTTATGCTACTTATGCCTAGTAAATGCGGGACATGCGCGACGCTACCCCAATTTTCCGGGACACTTTGCGGGACAAATTTCAAAGCGGGACAGAAGGTATTAATGCGGGACAAAAGGTATTAATGCGGGACGGTTGGCTACCTTGCTTTTGGTGTACCAAGGATGGAATAATTAATGACGTGAAGATTAACCTATGCAGAAGATAAGCATAAACAAATATGATGAGTCGCAGTCCTTCGTAGTGTTCCTGCCACGAAGGAATAATAGTATCTCTGTCGGTGGGGAGTAGGACGAGAAAACTCCAAGAGATCGCTAGTCGTTGCCAAGCATGCAGACCATATAGCGCTTCCGCGCACTTGCGCAAAGCTCTTTTCGTATCACGTGTTTCCCCCGTACCAAATAGGCGGGAGCCCCACTCCAGGGCTGTGTTCTAGAATTCACTGACAGTACTAGTAGACCGGGAGCCCACGAAAAAATCATTGCATTATCTTATTCACCGCCATATTAATAGAATCAGTTATTTTAATCGAGTGAGAAAGGTACATGGTAGTGCCGAGGTCGTTCAGCAAGACACAGATGTAAAAAATAATAACAAACATGTAATTTTTTAAAGTATTCTTGTCAAATCTTATTTATCCTGAAACTCGTATGGTAGTTAGTTGTTAATAAATAAATCATGAAAATACGTTTCTTACACCTGGCGAGCGGAACAAACTTGTTCTTACACGGTGTCAAAGCTGTAAGATTTTA
>CAKNWW010345071.1:0-13241 GCA_932074435.1 Andricus kollari
GAAAGCTTATGTTTTACGTTGTAAATTTGTCTCTTATGATCGAAAATTAATCTTCTTGATTGCAAATTAAATTACTTGGTTAAAAGCGTGTTGAAAAACTTTTTTTTAAGTTTATTATATTAGTTGAAAGTCCATCTCTTTGTCTGCAAATTTAACTATTTTATTATTGCTTGAATATTGATCGTTTTCAGTTGAAAATTCAACAATTTTATTGAAAATTGATGTATTTTGTTGCAAATTAGAAAATTAGTCTTCTTAATTGACAATTAAACTACTTGGTTTACATCCAGTTGAAACACTTTGTTAACAACTCGTTTTATTCGTTGAAGATCCATTTCTTTGGATGAAAATGTAACTATTTTCTCGAATTTGTTTTCCTTTGCTTGAAAATCTATTTATTTCATAGGCATATTTAACTCTTAATTCAACGTTTTCAGTTCAAAATCAACTGTTTTGTTGAAAATTCAAGTATTTGGTTGAAAATTAACTTTTTTATTGAAATATCATATTTTCGGCTTGAAAATTCAACTGTTTTGTTGAAAGTTCGTCTTTTTTGGTTGAATTCAACTGTTTTTTAATTGAAATTAAAATGTTTCACGGTTAAAATATCGTCTATGATATTTTTCGTTGAGAATTTTTCTTTTTTGTTTGAATTCAACTGTTTTGCATTTAAAATCAAAATCTTTATTTGTTCGAATTATCAACAGTTACATGTTTCTCTGAGAGGAGGAAGAAACATTTTCAACTATCTGTTTCGTTGAGAATTTATTTGTTTAAATTGAAAATTCAACTGCTCGGTTAAAAACAAATTTTTTGTTGAAAATCCGTCTTTTTAGTTTGAATATGAAACTGTTTTGTTTCAAATTCCTCTTTTGGGTTGGAAATTCTATTATTTGGGTAGAAAATTCAACTGTTTGGTTAAATATGAATTTTTTGTCGAAAATTAATATTTTCAGATTGAGAAAAACCATAAATTCATATTGAATTCAATATGGTACCTACACATTCATTTTATTTAAAATAATTTATTCTCCTATTATTCTTCTTCTCTTGTGAAAAATGATCCTATTCCTCCTGTTTTGAAAGCTAGCATTTTGGGTTGTGAAGTCTAATAAAATATTAGGTTTGTACGTATTGTGTTTTATTATAGGCGTTTATCACAAAGGGGTGTTCACTCTCGAGTTGATACTCGAGTGATCGGATACTCAATGCGACTCGGCTGAACATCGGCTAACTCTTGCGGACTCTCTATTTTAGAGTCGCGATAGAGTCTAGCTCGAGTCTCAAATCGAGAGTGAACACCCCTTTGGTTCATCAAATAAAATCGAAGAACAAAATTTTAGCTAACAGGGGGTGAAGTGTTCGTATTGGTGACATCACCCTGGGGGATCCAAGCTTTGTGTGCTAATCTGGGATGAAGAAGGAGAGGGGTGGAAAAATTGTCCTAAATAGTTGCAAATATAATTCAAATGTTTTTGAACGGCCCCCTAAATCATCATTTGAGAAATTTAACTGTCTGAAATGGAACGCAGAGAGAGAATATTAGATAAAAAATCTTAAGCGTGAGAATTGACGGTATTTCTTGCTGCGAAGGAAGTTCCGAAGACTTTTGAGTAAAAGAGCGTAATAAGTTAAAGTTGAAGAGGAGACGAAGGCGGAGGAGGAAAAAAGCTGACAACTAATTATCGCTAAAATTAAGTGCAGCGTTCTTCAGGTCTTCCTTCTTGCTTGGCCAGAGCTTACACCCTTTTCGCGAGACCACCCCCGGGGGGTGTCGCAATTATTTAACTAGGATTTTTGTTCCGCAGCGACACGAGAGTCTTTGAACAGTCGACTGCCCTCGCAGCGACGTTGGCTTCGGTTAATTAATCGGCCTACAGCACCTCTGAATAATTAACAAAATTACGACACTTGCCCTCGCCCACCCACCCCCTATCTCGTTCCTGCTTCGAACCCTCATACTCAGCATTTCCAAAGTTCGAGTTCTGTTTCGTTGTGCTCTTTACAAAGCCACCTTAATGGGCCTTTCCATTCTCCCAGAGACGTTGCTATTGTTCCTAGACCCACGGATTATACAGTTTACCCGAGATGCATCGCTCCCTCTTCCACATAATATACTCCGATTACTTTAGCTTGCGATTATTTAACTTAACACATTGTGTACCGTACATCCTCGAAGATTTTGCTCGAAAATCAAATTATTTATGAATTAATTATATGGGTGATTCTCTAAAGACAGGACACTTTCTTGTCCAAGAATCTTCCTTTTAGTGTCTCGAAATATGATCCATAGTATCCATAGGGGGAAGGGGTATAGATTTTCAGATTGATCTAGAATTATCGTTGTATTTATTTAAATAACTTGTTTTGTTCCGCAACACTGTTCCTACCCAGGTTGTTAATCAATCTCTCTAGCGATCACCCCAAGTGAAGAGCCTCACAAAGTCATCATTTGAAGCTCCCCACTCGGGCCCATGAGTATTCCTTATCCAAGGTCTTTTATTTTAGGCGTCCTTCACTCCACTGACACTATTTTTATAAACTATTTGTCGCCACACTTTTCTATCCTAGCGTACCTCTCTAGCTTCTTTCACGTCCATATATTTTTTCATGCAAGCTCTTGTGTTTCTATGGCTTCTTATGTCTCTTCAAATTAAGATCTTATTTACACATTCTAACCAGTCTTTCCACAGTCTGCGGAAATAATCCTTATTTAGAATATCCTTTTTTGATAGGTCCAGGTCTCGCTACCGTACAGCACACTCGGTGTAAAATAGAATCATATATTGCTCTTTTAGCTTTACTTGATATATTTTTACTTCTGATAATGGGCCTTGCTTAACAGATAACCTTCACACCCTCGTTTATACGCCTATCTGAATCCGCTTCTATCTTTTCGTCATTTGTGACTAGGCTATCAAGATATAGGGGGAAGTGGGGTATGGTGTCAGTGCCGGGAACGGTGACTCTTGTAACTATAGCTCATGTTTCTTCATTTTCACATTAGTTTTTTACGTAAAATAGCTTTCTTTAGTACTTAAGAAAGCTATTTTAGGTGAAAAAACTAATATGAAAATCAAAAAACACGAGCGTTATTTGCAAGAGTAACCGTGCCCCGCACTGAGACCATACCCCACTTTCCCCTACGTACTTATCAACTTGTTCTATTCTCTGATCATTTAGGACAATGTTTCAGATTGTTTTCTTACAGAAGAAGAATAGAAAATATACTAGGGGGAAACAGTCCGAATAATCTAGTGTATTCTGAGTTATCAAAAATAATCCACTTGTAATCTGAGGTAAATCAAGTAATTCAGAGTAATCCATTTGTAAGTCGGAGTAATACACTAGCAATCCACTTGTAATCCACTTATAATATAGAGTAATGCCGTTCTAATTCGGCGCAAATCCACTTGTAATCCGAAATATTTCAGAGTAATTCAGATAATCCACTTGTCATACAGCGTTATACACTTTTAATACATCGTAATTCACCCACAATCCAGGACAATCCACTTGTAATCCGATTATTTCGAAATAATTTAATTAATCCAAGTAATTAACTGTTAATCCAGAGTAATCCAGATAATTCGGACTCATTTACATACGTAATCCAAATAGGTTTCAAATATTGTGTTGAAAACTTGTGTTTCTTTTTATTTTTTTTTACTTTCTTAATTGAAAATTTAACTATTTCATTTTTGGTTAAAAATTGATCTTTTGTAGTTGAAAATGTAACTGGTTGGTTGAAAGTTGAATTACATTGTTAAAAATTCATTTTATTGGTTAAAAATTGATCTATTTTGTTGAAAAATGTTTGTTTGTATATTGAAAATTTATTTTTCAACTGAATATTGAACAATCACAGTTGAAGATTCTTTATTTTAGTTGCACACTCATCTCTTTGGTTGAAAATTCATCTTTTCAAGTTGAATATTGAATTATTTAATCGAAAATTAATCTTTTTCATTGAAACTTTATGATTTTGGGTAAAAATTCAACTATTTGGTGAAATATTAATCTACTTTGTAGGAAATTCAACAATTTCGTTAAAAAGTCCATTTTTTTGGTTGAAAATTAATTTTGGTAACTGAAACATTAACTATCGCATTTTTCGTTAAAAATTTATCTTATTTAGTTGAAAATTTAACTATTTGGTTGAAGGTTGAACTACTTTGTTGAAAATTCAGTTTGCTAGTTGAAGATTCTTAACTTCAGTTGAAAATGGTTTGGTTGAAAATTTAACTATGAGCTTGAAAATTCGTTTTTCTTCTGTTAACAATTTTCCTAGTTGAAAATTCATACATTTTGTTGAAATTCAGTTGTTTTTTTTGGTAGAAAAATAATATTTTTGCTAGAAAATTCATCTTTTTGGTAAAAAACTGAACTATTTTGTTTTTGTTGTCAATTTATCTTTTCAAGTTAAAAATTCAACTATTTAATTAAAAATGCATGTACTTTTTTACCAATTTTGTCTGTTTTGGTGAAAAATTAATATTCTTGGTTGAAAATTTAAATACCTTGTTGATAATTAAACTGATTCCTTAAAAATTCATTTTTTGCCTGAAGATCCATCATTTTAGAAAATTGTTTGAAAATTCGGTTCTTTACTTTAAAGTGTGAATCATTTGCTGCAAATTCGGTTTTGTTTGTTAAAAATTAATTTTTTGAAGTTTTTCATTGGTTAAACATGGGAAAAAGTCAGATTTTTGTAAATATAATACTTAAACGCGATAATGTGTTACAAATGATTTAAAAAAAAATAATAATAGAATGAAAATAAATCATAAATTTGGTGTGTGAATGACTTTAAGCCACTCTTACGGATCCCCCAAAAAACCTCATAAGTGACAAATTTGAATTTCATTTAATAGTGCGGTTTATTAACGCTTTTTGAAAGTTTTATAAATAAATAATTATTAATCTGCAACGTAAGATTATACAGTCATTTTTTAAACTTATTTTCAGTTATTTACACAATTTTAATTTGTTTAAACATTTTTTTTCAATTAAGCCGCAAAATGAGCGTATTTTTTAGACGTTATGAGTACTTTAATCAATGATAAAAATAAAATAATTTGTTTGAATAATTTTACAATTATTTAAATTATACGTGTTTGTTCAAGTATATAGTTTACCTGAAAAAATCAGGAGATCCATTTTATATTTTATATCATAACATTTTCGACAGATTTTAAGATCTTTAAGCACTATTTTGTTTCCTAAGAATACTTGTATATGTTCAAACAAATTTCAATTATTTGAACAATTTTAATTTTTTTAAATTCCTTCAAATACCTCCATTTTGCGACTTACGTAAAGAGCAAATCTTTTAATAAATTGAAATGGTTTAAACAATTAAAAATTAGTTGTAAAATCAATGGGAAACTTCATGGTCTTTGCACGACCCCTACATATTAACCGATTTCGCTCAAATTTAAAGGGGAATTTTTCAGGCATTCGAGGAAAGCGGGGAGGTGAGAGAAAATAAATTCAAAATGTGAATAATAAGGGCTACCAGAGCGTGATAGAAGAGAGTGGGGCTAAGCTACCACTTGCTTTTTTAAATTAAAATATAAACCATGTGAACTTGGTTCTTTCAAAATTTGTTTACATAAAAGTGGGCCGTAATGTCTCATATCTTTATTGATAGAGTTTCATGGCATTCTGCATAATATGGCACATTTTACGACATAAAAAGTGTTTTCGGAGGTAAAAATTTGTTTCCAACGCTTATGGAAAATTGTGTTTTTCTTTTGCACATCATCGTCCTCTATAATCAAGGTATATTCATCTTACGTAAAAAAGGTGCTGAACATGAATGTGTTGTTCGATTTTGTTGTAGGTGTACAGATATACATACAGACATACATACAGACAGAAGGACAGACACCTTTGTAAAAATTGTTTTTTTTCTGACTCAGGGGGTTTCAAAAAGTGAAGATTTGATGAAAACCGATGAAGTCCAATTTCACATAGAACCTTCTCATCATAGGATGAGAATGTAAAAAAAAATTGTTTGACAACGTATTAGGTATTGCTGAATCGAGAATTTAGTTGGCTACAATAATAAAGATTTAAAAAATGTGTCCTTTTCTTTCTTCAAACATTATAGTCAAATGTCGACTTTGTCCTAGGAGGGTGTCGTCTTAGCCCCATGGTTTTTCGCTCGACAGATTTTCAATCACTTCAGTTTTTTATAATAATTGATAAAAAAACATCGGGTTTTAAAATCAAAAGCAAAATTTTGTAGGAAACTCAATTCTCTATGCAACAATACCTAATACGTTTTCCAACAAATATTTTTTTGCAATTAAAAAACGATTTAAACAAAGTGTCGGTTTAGCGCCACTCTCCCCTACATTTTGATTTGAAAATATGTGCTTGGTTATGAATGATAAAAAATCGATATATTATAATTTCTTTTAAAGTTTGTAACTTGTTGAATTTGATATATTTCAGCAGAATTATCAACAAACCACATATATTTTTTAAAGTGCAAATTGATTGTTCATAATTGGGAAAAATTTTTCAAAATTCTTAATTATTATATCGTTATTATTGCATTCATCATTTTGAATTCGTCTCATAAAAAAATCAAGTATCTATTTTAAGGAATATTTACACAAATTGTGCATTCCTGGTCAACATATTTTTTCCGCAATTTTAAATTTTGTGATTTTGACCACAGATTTGGAATAAGCGATGTCGAAACTCTCCCAAGAAGGTTCACTTTTTTATTTGAATGGTACCTTGAATTTTGTCCAGCTTTTGTAAGTGACCCACTGTGTATCGTATATTAGCGTCTATTAAATACATAAAAATCTTTTTTTGTTGGGGTAGGTTGTCCAGAAATCTTACCAAAGTTTAATTCTGATGTACACCTTTCATGAAATCTCGTGAATTCCCTGAAAATGTTTGCATTCCAATTAAATCCTTTAAAATATTTTTGAATCCATTAATACTCTTGAAAAACAATAAAAATTTCTCGAAATCTCTTAAAATCGTTTTTCGTATTCGAAAATCTTTTGAAATTCCGTTAAATTTCTTAAAATTTTATGAAATCCTTTAACATCCGTGGATACGCGAAGAAACGATTTTTATAAAACATCAATTTCGCACATCGTCAGAATGTCAATTTTCCACATTGGTTGTCAAGGAGATTTTTTTTGGTTTCATGGTGTCTTAAATCGAATAAATTTTCATAATAAACACAAAATTTTAAAAGGTAATCAACTTTTTTCAAATATTTCAAAGGATTTTTATGGATTATGAAAAATTATAGGGGATGAAGTATATATAAAGTAAATATACTTTAGATTCTTTTAGGATCTTATGAAATCCTTTTAAGTCCATTCAAATCTTCGAAATCCTATTTAAATCATTTATGAAAATATTTCGGTGTCTCTTAAGATATTTTAAAAGGCTTTGAAATCCCGTGATTTGTTTTGGAATATTTCGAAATCTCTTAAAACTCCTTGAAATCCCTTGAAGTCCCTTGTAATCCTCGAAAATCTTTCTTAAATTCTTAAAATACATAAAAATCCGTCGAAATCATTTTCCATCTCTTGGAAACCCCAAAATATTTTGCAATCTGATTGAAAGCCTTAAAGTCCCTTAAAATCTTGAAAAATCTCTGTACTGATAAAAAAATGATTAAATGTATTCAGCCATAAATTTCTTTTATTGAGATAATATTTTCCTCAGGGTGGGAAAAATTAAGATTCTCTCTGTAAATTTAATTGGTAATTTCTTCAAACTCTTAAAATCTTTTTAAATCGTTTTAAATTGGTAAAACCTCTCGTCATCCTTAGAAATCATTTTAAATACCCTAAAACTTTTCAGACCCTTGAAATCTTTTGAAATGATTTGAAATCTCATGAAATATCTAAAAAGGGGTCTAAAATGTCAAAATTCATACTTACGTAATTAATGGATTTCCCCAACATCTTTCTTATATTTTGATCACCCTTAATGTGCGTTTAAGATAAAATTACCATAAGGTTATTAACCGTTTTATTCTCTTCCAAGTACACAATTGTGCTTTTGCAGCTCAAGTAGTGCTTTACTTGATAAATCTGTCCTTGCAGCCAAGATTTCCCAAGCGGCTGCATCCTTAAGATGTAATAGTATTTGCTCTAGCGAAAAATATTCTTGTGTCTTCATAAATGATTCTACTTTTTCATTAGCGATTTGACAAGATTACATCCGAAATATTTAAATTTTCAATAAATCATATTACTTGTTATATTGCTTCCAAATATATGAGGTAAAATGGTACCTGGATATTCAGGACTCAAGGAATATCATTATTTAATTATGGTTTGCAAACAAAAATCTTATCACATTAAAATATTGGTTACAAAATTTATATTGCATAAAAGGCATATACATTAAAATTTCTTTAGTTTGCAAAAATTGTTTAATATTTTCAAAAAACTGTATCAATCCAAACTAAGAGGTTCAAGAATTCTACTATATTAAAACAAAACGTGATATATCCAGAATTTTCTTTTCACATTAATTTAATCACATCATTTATTTCCATATATCCTAACAATTGTGAAGATGGAAATAGAAGACCGTATACTTGTTTGAGAAGTTGTAGGCTCCGGAAGCTACGATCATGGTTCCTTAAAGCAACCATTCCCGACGCAACTGAAACGTGTACGTCATCCACTACTGCTCCTTCTGTCCTAGAAGGTAAGCAAGATTGAGAAATTTACGCGAGATAACATCGTGCGACACTGTTCCTTGGAGTCAGGTCTCTCGCCGCGGATGACCTTATGCGGCAGACGGAACAGTTCGAGATGAAGGTTTCACCTCAGGATACATTTTTAGAGCTACCAATCTTTGTAGAATATTATGAGGAACAGTGTTGACGGACCAGATGAAGTGATCCCAGAAGAATAGCCTTTTGCATCCGGTTCGCGATGGAATGAACCTGACGCTGGCAAGTCGGAATCTTGTTGAGTTGGCTAAGAAATAAAGCTTTCATACTTCCAAGACAGCCGATTATGAGAACTACAAGATGGACATTGCAGCCTTGGTAGAGCCTGCTCAGCTCGAAAAGAAGTGCTTGATATTTCGCCCGTTTTTCTTCCTCCTTTGCCTAGATATTATCATCGGCTCGTGCCGATAATTCAGTCACGTAAATGATCTTGCAGGAAAATATCAGGCTTTTTAGCACTGATACGTTGAGTGGTAGAAAATGAGAAATTCCAGTAGATCTTAAACTGATCATTCTCCACAACGGACTCGAGTTCCCCCTGGGCGCATGGTTAGACTCGCAATAGATCAACACCCTAAAAGTGCCTAAGATGGCAATATAACACTTTTAGAGCCGCATTGTGTCTCTCTATGTACTCGTAGCGTACATACTTTAGGCATCCACTGAGAACATGTGCAAGTGTTTCTGGCTCTTGCTTGCACGCTCGGCAGTTGGTATCGCCAACAGGTACATTCATTATGGGCTCGTGATGAGCTAGGGTGTCTATAACGCCGTCTTGACAACCAAAAAGAAATCCCTCAGTATCCAAAGGTGTTAGTGATGCTAGGCCATGTGTAGTGTCGCCGGAATCAAATAGGAGGCCAAGCTCCTATGCGGCCCTATCTGCGGCACGGTATAGAAACGCCGTGGCATTGACGACTTCATGTTGACGTACGAGTCGCATAAGTGAATATGTGCTATTTATAACAGAGCAGGCTGTAGACAGAACCGTCCTTCGATGAAGACACTCTAAGCTTAGCAAGCCTCTACTTCCTTTATCTCGAGGGAGGTATATTCGAGTTACGGAAGATCTAGGATGATGACTTCGATGGATTATCATCATCTTGCATGTGCTTCGGTCAAGTTGCTTCAACTCATCGACGTTCCATTTTACTGCACCAAACATATTGGTCGCCTGGTTCTTATTCTTTCCAGATAATTCGGAAGCCCAAATTTTTCTGAGGATTTGGCGATACTTTTTTTCCAGCGCTGTTTTTAACACACGCACATTCTGGGTTTCCGCTTGCGGCATTCCCAGATATCTATATGCTTCTCGATTATCAAGATGTTGAATGGTATTTCCGCCTATGAGTTAAACATCCTGATCGTCACGCGATGATGTTGTTTCTAGTATTCCTTGTTGTAGGTGGACGCAGGCTCACTTGTCCAGTCCGAAGTTCATGCCAATCGCTTTAGAGTACCTATTCACCGCCTCCACAAGTATGTTAAAGTCCTCTTTCGAGGAAGCAAAGAGCTTAGGGTCGACTATGTATAAAAGGTGGTTGAACTTATATTCTCTTCTGTTCAACGGGCCACATAAGTATCCAGAGATTTTGCCTCGTAGCACATCAGATAGAGGCAAGAGGTCTTCTCGAATGAGCACCCTTTTATATGTGATATAGCTGGTAGTCACTTGTCTTTTGTTAGATGTTATGACAAATCTCCTCCGCCACAATAGCATAAGCTCTTTTATGCATCTCACTATTTTTGTATGCACCTCCAGGCACTCAAGGAGCTATTTCTGTTTTGGGGTAGGCGTGACCCACTCGGTGAGGACGGGAATGATGTGACGAAGGAGGTATAGACTTTTTAGATTGATCTGGAATTCTCGTGTTATTTATTTAAATAACACGTTCGTTCCGCAAAACTGAACCGACGCAGGCTGCTGATCAATCTCTCCAGAGATCACCCCAAGTAAAGAGCCTCACAAAGTCGTCACGTGAGGTTCGCCATTCAGGCCCATTAGAACCCAAGGTCTGTTGCTTCAGACGTAATTCACTCTACGGACACTCATTTTATAAACTATTTGTCGCCAGATTTTTCTGTCCTGGCATACTCGCTATAGCTTCCTTCACGTCCATGCATTTTTCATGCAAGCTCTCGTGATTCTATGGCTTCTAATGTCTTTTCGAATTAGGGTCTCATTAACACATTATAACCATTCTTTGCGCGGTATGCCTCTGGGCACTCTGCCATTTACTTTATCGTGATAAAATTGTTTCGTTAGTCGTTCATCTTTCATTCTCTCAACATGCCCGAACCATCTTAACCGATTTCTTTCCCACATGTCAACTAGTGTTTGTTCTGCACCACATTCTTTGAGGATTATCTCGTTACTCAATTTGTCCATCAGTGTTTTCGCGCATATTATGCGCAGGGATTTCATGACAGTCACGTTAATATTATTCATATCCTTTTCTTGATAGGTCCATGTTTCGCTACCGTATAGAACAGTCGGTACAAATATAGAATTATGTATTGCCATTTTAGCTTCATTTTATGTCTTTTTTTACTTCTGATAATGGGCCATGCTCTGCCGATAACCTCCTTACCTTCGTTTATGCGCCTATCTAACTCTTCATCTATCTTTCCATTACTAGTGAATAGGCTATCAAGATATTTGCACTTATTAATTTCTTCTATTGTCTCATCATTTAAGATAATGTTGTATATTGTTTTCTCACTCTTTCCTTCAAAAATCATACTTTTTCTTTTATTTTCATTAATTTTGAGGCCCATGCTCTTCATGCTTGTATACAGTTATTCAACATTCTTCGCAAGTCTTCGATTGATTCTGCCATAACAACCTTATAATCTGCAAACGCTAACCCACATACCCTTACTGTTTCGGGATCCACACCTTCTTCGTCGAAGATGGCCATCCTTAGACACTTGTCCATGAATATAATAAATAGCCATGATGACATAACGCATCCTTGTCTAACACCTTGTATAATATCAAACAAGTCACTCAGTTTTCCATTAACCCTTACACTCGCTTTGCTACCTGTATATATTGTTTTTATTGCTTGCAGGAGCCATTCATTGACTCCGTAATCTTTCAGAACTTCACAAAGTTTACTTCTATCCACCTTATCATATGCTGTTTCTAGGTCGACAAATGTACAGAAAACTTTTTTTCTACTCTCAAACTTTTTTCTGCGATCTGTCTTAGGCTAAGTATTTGATCTTTACATGATCTTCCTGGCATAAATCCACTTTGGACTTCCCATATCTTTTCTTTTGTTATTTTCATTACCCTACGAATAAGTTTTTTTTTCAAATAGATTTTAGAATCCCCGAAAATTCTTAGCGTTTTATTTGCTCGCTTGATTGAACGAAGCCTTTAAAAATCATATAAAAGAAATTGATTCATTTTCAATATGTTTGAAAAATCTTCAAAAGAGGTTAATAAATTTTCACAACATTTTTCAGGATTCTATAAAACATAAAACTTCTCCACGGATAATAAATGAAAAGGAAAGCGCAAGGCTTGTATTTTGTATTTTTTTTTAGAGGAAGGTGATTTTTTATACTTATTTCACCATACCTACCTTTCAATTAAATGTTATTTTAAATTCTCGATGAGAAAAAAATGTGATAATTTACTCTGATTACGGATATAAAGAATTCAAATCTATAACAATTTTAGTTTCGTATATGATTTAATCAATATTCATTGTTTCTCATCAAGAAAATTTCTAAGGAACCGAAAGTTGATAAATCCAGTGTACTAGAACCAAATTGAATGAATTTATTTCAATTTGGTAAGCAACAACGATAATAAATCAAATAAAATAATTCTCGTAACTGAATATGTATGAAGATGATCTTCTCGACGGAAATTTATGTTTATATTTCTTTTATATCTGTTCTTCTTTAAGATACAACATCTTTCTATTTATTGAAAAAATAAACATGAATGGATTTATTACGTTTTATTCGCTTCGAGCAAGAAACAACTCTGGTAATCCACTAGACCACTCAGTTATCTAATTCAGTGTAATGCAGTGTAATCCAATTGTAAACCAAAGTTTCAGTCCGAAGTAATCCACTTCTAACCTAAAGTAATCCACCTATAATCCAGTTTGAGTCCCTTGTAATCCAGTTGATTCGAAGTGATTAATATTATACAAGTAATTAACTTGTAATCCAAAGTAATGTAGGTATTTCGGAGTAATTTAAATAAGTAATCCAAATATATGTCAACTGTTTCGTTGAAATTAATTTTTTGAAAATTAATATAGTTAAATATAGTTAAAATATCAAACAATATAGTTAAATTTTCTACGATTTAGAATCATGTTTTACCAAATAGTTGCATTTTCAACCAATTCCATAATGTCCATAATTGAAAATTCCATTTTTAGTTGAGAATTTGTAAGTTTTAGTTAAAAATTTATATATGTTCAAAATTTCTCGCTTTGGGTAGAAAATTAATCTTCTTGCTTAAGAATTTATATTTTTGGTT
>CAKNWW010345076.1:0-12225 GCA_932074435.1 Andricus kollari
TGCTGTACGAATTCTAATTTGGTGAAATATATTTAATGAGTTGTGGGGAGAAATAAGGATTTAAAAATTGATCTGAATAAATTATTAGCATGATGCAGTATTTAAAAAAAATTATTTATAAATATTTCTCAAATTGTTTAAATAATTAAAAAAATACTTTAAATTCATTTAACAAACCACATGCTTATTACTGTCCCAAAATTTTAAGAAATTCTTCATTTGTGACTTTTCTGCGTAACAACGAGTCAATAAGATTCGAATTTTGCAACTTTGAGATCTCTATTTTTCTTCTCATATAGAAAACCAATTTTCAAATTAATTTACCAGCTTCATAGAGACATAATTTAGGTCGCAATGTATAAGATATTGTATTCGTAACCTCCATAATCTCCGTGGAAAACTTAACTGTTAATTTGTCTAATATTTACTTCAAAATTTAAAATAAAATAAATCGCTCTTGAAAATATTAAAGAAATGTTAACCTTTCAATTTCATAAATATTTCGTTAAACCTAAGTATATTATGGGTAAATTAATGTAATTACGGGTAATTGACGTTTGAGCTTTTTAAATTTTAAAACAGAGATTGCTCGGACCTTATTATAGAAGTCGCTGGGAATTCCGAGATGATGTCGATCGAAAAACGATCGGCAGATTGAAGTTGTCAAAACGAGACAAATGAAAATGTCGCTCGTTCCTCCCATCGTGTCGATCAAATGAATCACTACATACGGAATTATTATGTAAGAAAGGTATGATTTACAAGTTTATCACGTCTGACATTTGAGGTTAGGTTGACGCGGCAACAATCGCACACTGGCGACAACGAATGCGCATGTACAGATTACGCTTCTGAGCTCATAATACTATCATAGGAGTCTTATAGACTCATGATTCTACTAAGCACATGCATCAGAACTAAAAAGGACCCTAATAAACGCGTATATCATGCCTGTGTTACATTCAATTTTTAATGAAACGCAGGCATGGTTTATGCGTTTTGCCAGCGATTTTTGAGCTCTGAAATTAGCCGCTTGCACAATAGGTGGTGCGGCAGCGAATGCGCATGTGCGGGTTAAAATTACGATCTTAATCGTACTCTGTACAAGCGCATTCACTGCTGTCTGTGTACAATTATGGTTGCGTCTACCTAACCTTCAATGCCTGACGTGATAAACTTGGAAATCATCCCTCGTGAAAAGAAAGACCATCTTAAGACTACAGTATAGGCAGGTATAGGCATGTCTTGAAGTGATCTTTTCTGGTCCCCAGAAGACCTCAGTCCTTTTGTCCCAGCCAGCAGTTTAAAACCCCAATATCTATAAATATAACGGAAACTGGTGGAAGCCTCTAGATCCCATAAATGCTCATAAATCAGCCCAGCTTCTTTAGGACTTTTAGGTATAGCTAGTCTATTGATACAGACAGCTGTCCTTATTTTAGAGAGAGAGACAGTGGTGTCTATTTCAATGCCCTAAACATGATGCAGGTATAGGCTGAAGGGTACAGACCAGAAAAAGACCAAACGTTGTTTGAAACCGATCTGAAAGTGGTATTAAGTTGATCTTTCTTTTCACGAGGGATATCTTGGTTACACAAAATCTCGTGTCTATCCTACCTGGAAAACCTGGAAATTTCAGGGAATTTCGGAGGTGCGAAACCATCACTGGTTCGTAACCTTAAAGCCATTCCCGCGTGCTAAAAATATGCCAAGGCACTTGTGAGATGGATGCAGAAAGCTTGGTGATTTCAACGTGCCCTGTGACTACCCATTTCACGGTCGTGAGACGTGACCATAGGTGTGATTTACCGCAGTTCTTCTGGGAGCCGGTCTCATTTTTGGATGTCATTTACTGGTCATGTTTACTTTTTTAGCTTTATCTAGAAGACAGAAGTTAACAACAAAAATTACTCACCATTTTTACTTTGACAAACAGAATTCCCTGACTTTTCCCTGATTTTCAGGTTTTCACCGAATTGCAGCCACCCTGGAAAATCTGGGTTTTTAAAGTGAATTTGTTGTCAGACTTTGGTCTGACAACAAATGGCATTTTGGGACCAAATTTTTGGGTTTTCAGCCAGTAAGTCCTTTACAATGCCTCTATTTCTGATAAATTTGTAACGTTTTCCAGCTTATACAGAAAAAACTTGGATTGGCATAGATAGCTTCCAAGCAATCTGAAAGATTTAAAAGTTGGTAATCACTTAATATTTCATAAAAGTTGATACTATTCAATTTGATTCTTTTATTTTCGATACAGTCAGATGTTTCGCTATCTGGTATATACTCTGATTGCCCGGAAATTGTTTCTGCCGTCAAGGATTTTGATAATTTGCGGCTCTTCGCCTTGATGTGTGGCTAGTCGAAGAGGCTGGAAATTTTAATATTAATTGTATCACAATGTTTCTATATTTTAACGTATTCATATATTGTTTATAAAACAACATCTCAGATACGATTGCGCCTACTACTCTTTTGGAGATTTTTGGATCTTTAGTACCGATGAAACATTGTTCAAGATTCGTGGCAGGCAACGTCGTCCAATGTACTATGTAGTCTTCCCAACTAGTGAAGCTTCATTGCATTTCTTTTGTGTACACGTTAATTGGATCCTGTTCGACAGCAGAATCATTACGATTGGAAGCTTCCTCTGGAGCAAGATTGTTTGCCTGTTCAGTTTCTTCGTCTTGAACTCCATTCGTATAATTATTTTTACCGTCCTGTTTAACCTTGAAATTGCACTATTTTGGAAGTTATGGAGGGGGAAATAAAAAAGTGGGTTTTCTCGAAAACCGCTTGACCGATTTTTATGAAAAAAATATATGTTGTGAAGACCGATGAGACAATCAAGTATTATATACATGATTATATCATATAATGACATACAAATGCATTACCATGTACTATAATAGATAGTAAAAAGTCAGAAAATAATAAAAAAAGAAGTGGATATATTTACAAAATGGCAGCCTATCTGTTTAGACAATTGGTCCAATTGTGACCGAGAGTCAGGTTAAATATGTACGTGTGGACTAGCTTCCACACCGCACCGCCCGAGATGTATCGTATGCAGCCCGTTCTTTTACTGACCACTGGCTTGTATTTTCTACAAACAATGCATATCTTAGTTTTATTCAAACAGATGACAATATTCCAAAACAATACAAAACACTACAAAACATTGCAATCTTATTTGAATAGGTGTGGTACCAAAGATCACTCTTATCATTTTGAGCAAGAGGATGAAGCCTTTCCCTCTATTTAAATAAAAATGAGATACACTGGAACTTGGAATTAGGGAATCCGAATTTACGGCGTCGCCAGAACTAAAGGCCTCCTCAGTTTCGCGATCAGAAGAGCCGTGGGGGCCGAAAGAGAGGCTTGCTTAGTCAATCATGATAAACAGTTCGAGGGCCGCACTCCCAGCGCGTTAGTAGCATCAGGTTGCGTTATCGTCCAAATTTAACAGAAATTATTAATGCGGCTCTGTCTGTTTACGTTTGGAGTGTCTGGATTTACGGTGAAGGTCACTGCAAGCAATGCCCGAAACTGGGCGTTATTCCATTAGTTCAGTCACAGTAATAGATCGTCGGGATATCAAAACGTTGGAAACAAATGACAACTGCATTGCAAAACAAGTGAAAGCCGCTCATCGTGCAAGAGTGATCCCATTGTTGGCGAACTTTTTTTTGAGCTTTCATCGGGGCAGCGGGCTCACGGGTGCCAGCGTAAGGAAAAGTTCGCCAACATTGGGTTTACTTTTGCACTGTGGGCGGCCTTCACTTGTTTTGCAATGCAGTTGTCATTTATTTCCAACGTTTTAATATCCCGACGATTTATTACTGTGTTGATAATAATAACATGACTGAACTACTGGCATGTATTTGCCAGAAACAATAAATACACTGGAACTTTGAAGGAGAGCGGGGTGAGAGAGAGAGATTAAGACGATTAACCTTCATCCGCTCGCGCCCTCCAGCGTCACACTTACGCTCGCACTGATGGGAACTTGGCCGTCAATGATTTTTTGTAACTTCCAAAACTTCCCTTGGGGGTCGTGCACATAATACGTAACGCGTTTTTCTTTTGTTTATATCGTTGTATCCCTTTTGGCTTCATGGCAATTTTATTCTCGTCTTTATTTAAACAAAAGAAAAACGCGTTACGTATTATGTGCACGATCCCTTGGTTCAATTTGCATTTTTTTTGAAGAAACAGGATAAGTGGACTAAAAAGCAACATTGAAAGGTGATTTTTCACTAAAAATAATTATTAAACAAAAAAAAACACAGAACGTTTTAATTAGGAATTTGTTTTTGAAAATGCGATATTAGTTCTCCATAGACAACAGCTTCAGTTACAAACGTTGTAATCAAGTTCTTTTAAATGCCTAACTCTAATCAGAACCGAACTACTAAGTTAAAAGTTGGTAGGAATATACAAATAGCTATGCAATTGATAAAAATATAGGTGTTTGTATAAAAAACGGTAGGTATTGCAATCTTAGTGCCTACGGCAAATATAGAGAAACTGGTATGAAATATGGGGGAAAAGTCATAGCTCGATCTAGAATATTGTAATGCGAGTGAAAAATCGAAATACCAGTGAAAAACAACGAAACATTTACTTAATGTGCAAGTTAGGCAGCGCTGAAAAAAATATGCTTTTCCGCTCGCATCGCCGGCAGATTGGCCGTCACCAACTTTGGATCTGTACTTGAGCTTCCGGATGCGACTAAATTGATTGTTCTAGAGGCGCGGCTACTGGCGGGGAGTCTTACTAAAGAATACATGTCCCTCCCATCCCGCTGTAGATAATCTGTGAAGAATGGTGCAAAATAGTTCGCAAATGACGGCCAACTGCCGTCCATGCGAGCGGACGAAGGTTAAGACGATTAGCTTAACATAATATTTGCGAAGCCGAAAATTCAATAACGAACATGGTTCGTTTCTCAAAGTCAGGAAGAACTATATCAGGCCTCGAGTGCGCAACATAAACAATTTTCGAGAATATGAAGTTTCAGTATATGCGGCACTTTTCATTTTCGTCAATTGACTCTATTTTCCTAGGAGCGTTTAGCGGATTAGTGTTTGGGCTAATGCCGTGAGAGTGGCAGAGATGGTAATAAAGCACTCTTATTGCCGCATTGTGCCTTTGGATGTAGGTCGTTCCCGCATGGGTTGGACAACTAGATAGTATATGTCCTACATGTTCGCGGTGTGCATGACACGCTCTCCAGCTATCATGGGGAATGTCTTGGCTCAAAATTTGGCGACCGTATGTTAGAGTGGAAATTATACCGTTTTGACATGCCAAAATGAAACCCTCCGTGCCCAACTTCAATCCGGGTGATTTAAGGAAAGCAAACGTTAGCTCATTCGACATTGACTGATCCTCCACATTTCAGTGGAAGATGCCGTGCATCTTTTTGTCGAGGAGCTGTTTTCGGAAGTTTTTCTCCTGTGCTTTCTTAATTCAGGTCTTCAGGAGTGAGTACTCGAGATGGATAAGATTTGATGCATTTTGCTCACCCCTGATATTGAAGTCAAGGCCGAGTGTTTCAGCAGCTTCATCCGCTGCTTTGTACAGAAACGCCCCTTCGCCCACTTGTTCGTGTTTCGAACCATTTTAAGAAGAGGGTCTTGTCTATTTGCGACTATATGTGCTGAACCCAGAATAATCCTATTATGAAGACATTCAAGATTCAGTATTCAGCGTCCACCTTGACGGCGTGAGATGTAAAGTCGCGGAACAGAAGATTTAAGGTGCATGTTTTTGTTTATGTGCATAAACTTTCGGGAGCCGGAATTGAGGGATCTGAGCTCGTCCTTCGTCCATAGAATAGAGTAACTACCGGGACGGCAAGCTTATTCATCACATATACTTTAGGCCTCGCCAACAGTTCGGAAGACCAAATCCTTCAGATGAGATGTTTGTATCTGCATCAGAGAGTATCCTTTATAGATGTCACGTCCTGAATGCGGCTCTGTGGCACGATCAGGTATGTATAGGTCTCTCCAGCGCCAAGGTGTCGTACAGCGCGTCATTCGACGAGCTCAGGGTCTTTTCCGGTACGCAATCAAGTTTTCCTTTCTTCAAATAAACCTTCTCTAATCCGAACTCCATTCCAATCTCTTAAGTGTACTCTTTGACAATGTCTAGAGCTATATGTAGTTTCTCTTTATTTTTAGCATAAATCTTAAGATCATCCATGTAAAAACATGAGTGACCTTATGCTTTCGATTTCCAGGTTTGCCGCAGAGGTACTCTGAGGAATGGCGAAGTGCAAGTGATAGTGGCAATAATGTGAGGCAACAGAGGAGAGGGCTCATGGTGTCGCCCTGAAACACACCTCTCTAAAAGGTGACACTGTTAGTTATCACACGATGTTTTTCAGATCAGATAGTAAATCACAACAGATTATACAGTCGCGCCATGTAACCTATTCTTTCAGGGGCCATACTGGTATCATATCACTTCAGCAGGTCGTCCCTGAGTCGATCCGTCCACTTGAAAGTAATAAGATTCTGTCGGCAGTTACTACAACTATGCTTGGTGTTATCATTGTTGTTCCCACGAGCAGCTAGGGAAAAGGGTTCGTCCATCCTTTTAGAGCCCTGCATGCAAGGATAAGGCCTCATTCTCTGAGAGGCCGCCCGGAATCCCAGAGTGACGCGATTGTCCGCAACTGTTTTATAATTGTCTGCGACTGCTTATTATTCATTGTAACCATATTCAGCAGAGACCCTCGGTACAGGGACCCTCTATCCGCAACCCGAAAATGCGCATTTGCTGGCTTTTTTCATAGGCCATTCAGTTCGATTTGAACGGTAATTTGACGAATTTGACAGTAAGTTTTTATACGAATATACGATACAGAGAAATGGATTTCGCGATTAAAAGAAGAAATAATAGTCCAGAAAAATGGTGAAATTGTATACGCATTTCGCGTAGAATTCTAATTGTGCAGGTGAATTTGCGGGAATTAATGTTGCCTGAGGAAACGAATATCAGGTTTCAGAGTGGAGCACTTCTTAAAAATTTTAAACAGCCAATCGCCGTCTGGGTCGAACACCTTTAAGTCTTCTTACTCTTCGAATTCGAGAACTAGATAACCGACATTTTTACCGAAAATTCTAAGAAAAACACATAATGTGGTAAAAATCTTTTTTCGAAATATAAATTTTCGATAAAAATGGTTTAAAAAGAATTTGTAAATAAAATTGTTGTTAACATTTTAACATAGCAAAAAAAAGTGTCATTCTGCTATATTGCCTCCTTCAATTTTGATTTTCTTGAAACAAAGTGAATTTTCACATCAAATATTTTTTTATTCTTAGTCACCATCCCCCGATCTCGGTAGCCAGTTTTAGTTTTTGGAAAAAATTGAAAATTGGATTTTTAATCGTTATCCAAAGCCGATTATGAAAACCCATACAATTTTAATCTAAAAATTTTCAGTTGATTTTTTCAGATTTGGCTAACTTGGTTATACCAAACTTTGTTTACCCGTATTAAGAAGTTTAATATCTCGGAAGCATGTTTTTATTATTTTTTTAAAATGAAAATATAATTTTTTATTGAAATTTCTTTCTAGAGTATAATATGTGCACTGATTTGCCTTTAGCATGCTGTTTTATTTTTCCAAGTAAAGCAGTTCAAATTATTTGTTTATTTATTATGAATTGTTTAAAAAAATGTTATTTGTTTTAAGAATTCTAGGAATCACAGTGTTCCCTCCATTGCCCTGCGTTTCCCTTTTTTGAAATTCCTCTCATTCCTCCTATTCTCGAAAAACTTCCCATTTTGTCTTTTTTCTGCAATTAGCAAATGTGCTCAAAAACTATAAAAACCATTGTTGTTTTTTCGTCTACAAAATTATGTTTTGCAGAATGTATAGAAGTGAAATGAAATATTTGGATCGTCTGTGATAATAAAGAAATGCATCTACATAATATTGAAGTAATTAAATAAATTATATATAAATGAAGTATCCAAAAAAATGATCTACATTATAAGAAAATAATATATCTTATCACGATTGTAACTGTGTAAGAGGCACAATTTGTAAGTTCTTATAAGTAGTCCATTAAAAATAAACAATCTTAAAAAAACTTAAAGCTGAGACATTTCAAACCATGCTAAAAATGTAAAAAGTGGAGACAGAAGACATTATCAAATATAAAATTGAAAGAGTTTAAAAATAGACATATTCATTTTAAGGAGAAGTATTAGAAAGGGATCACATTTTAATATTATTAATTGATGTTATGGTTTTTGACAAGCGAAATATAGTAAATAATATGATGATAATGTCATTAAACGTACTTGCAAGATTAATTAATTTATCATTGCAACATGAGAGTGATTTTATTAATTGATATTATGGTTTCTGAACAGGTAGACAAAAAACATTAACATCATATTATGTCATCCACTTCTACTCCTTCTGTTCCAGAAGGTAAGCAAGAGTGGGAAATTTACGCGAGATAACATCGTGCAGCACTGTTCCTTGGAGTCAGGTTTCTAGCCGAGGATGACCTTACGCGGCAGATGGGACAGTTGGAGACGAATGTTTCACCTCTGGATACTTTTTTTGGGTTACCAATCTTTGTAGAATGTTATGAAGAACAGTGTTGGCGTACCAGATAAAGTGGTCTCAGAAGAACAGACTTTTACCAACGGTTGGCGGTGGAATGAGCCAGACGCTGCCAAGCTGGAATCTTGTTGAGTTGGCTAAGAAATGAAGCTTTCTTACGTCCAAGACAACCAATTATGAGAACTACAAGATAGACTTTGTAGCCTTGGTAGAGCCTGCTCAGCTCGAAAAGAAGTGCTTGATATTTCGCCCGTTCTTCTTCCTCCTTTGCCGTGATATTACCATGATGTTGGTCTTCAGATCTTGGAGGACAATATCAGGCTTCATAGCACTGATACGTTAAGTACTGAAGAATGAAAAATTCCAGTAGATCTTACACTGATCATTCTCCACAACGGACTCGAGTTCCCCCTAAGCGTATGAAAAGACAGGCAATAGATCAACACCATAGAAGTGTCTAAGATGGTAATATAACACTTTTAGAGCCGCATTGCGTCCCTCTATGTTCCCGTAGCGTGCATAGGGATCGTCCATACATTACGCAAGCCGTTTTTCTTTTGTTTATATCGTTGTGTCCTTCTCAACTTCATAGCAATTTTGTTCTCGTCTTTATTTAAACAAAAGAAAAACGGTTTATGTAATATATGGACGATCCCATACTTAGAGGAGCCACTGAGAACATGTCCAAGTGTTTTTTGCTCTTGCTTGCACGCTCGGCAGTTCGTATCGCCTACAGGTAGATTTATTATGCGCTCGAGGTAAACTAAGGTGTCTATAACGCCGTCTTGTCAGGCAAAAAGTAATCCCTCAGCCTCCGATCTCAATCCAGCAGACTTGAAAAACATGTTGGATAGGCCCATCGAGAGCTCTTCTCTACGTATGATGCGGTAAAATTTACCATGAAGGGGCTTGTCAAATTTCATTGCAATTATTCGTCCCCTCACAACTAGATAAATTAATTAGGCAATATAAAAAATCAGTCCGGCTGATTCAATTAGTTGTTAATTGTTAAACCAAACTTTGATTGCTTAAATGTAACTTTTAACTGGAATAAAGCTTCAAAATGTAGCGCTCTTGTCCATGTTCCAATAAACTTCATAGAATTATATTAAATTTAGTATTTTTATCACTTACCCATAATTATTAAAATTTTTCTTGTGATAAAATATGCGATATTTCTATATTTTCAGAGGTCCCTTTATAAAGAAGAGGTGAAGCAGATTTTGCGAGGACTAAGTACGATATTCAAACCCAGATGCCAAACAAAAGCCTACTGAGAAACCGTGGTTGAAGCACTTAAATTTCTTGGATCCGCTTATTAAGCACAAATAGTAAGGTACAACATCGTTACAGAAGTTTCCTGCAATGTTAATAGATTATTCATTTACAAATTTTTCAGTAACAATACGAAATATCCGGTATACAATAGATTCGTGAGTACTTGAGCCAAAAATAAAAGGAGTTGACCCTTTAAGTTGCGATTTTGTAATAAAATTAAGAATAAAAGGTCAAATTTACCACTTACCAATTTTTTTACATAATGCAATCTTCAGAAAGTACTACTTGCTTTGCTGATAAAAATTTGGAACATTGAAAAAAATGTTAAGCAAAACTTGTCCTACAATTATTCATAAATTTTTCAAAACGTCGATAAATTCTTCGCGATATCTTATTATTTCATATTTAATTATAAGAAGCAGTTTCAATTAAGAATTTCTTTGTGGCACATGTTATCCATTTTTAAAGTGTCAAATGGATAATAATTGAAGAAAAATAATTTATTATAATTAAACCTGGGCCTCATAAGATGTTAGGGATCGTCCATATATTACGTAAGCCGTTTTTCTTTTGTTTATATCGTTGTGTCCTTCGCAATTTCACAGCAGTTTTGTTCTCGTCTTTATCTGAACAAAAGAAAAAAGGTTTACGTAAGGTATGGACGATCCCTTACTGTCTCCCGTGTATAAGATTATCGGGACAGACTGGCCTCCAGTTAGGGCATTGTCTCGACCGTCTAAACTAGTCGGTATTTTCGGCTCATATTCGGGTGCTGGGTAGACCGTCATAACCAACAATTTTCTAAGTATCAAACCCAAATATTTGTTTCCACATTTCTAACAAAACCAGGATTTTTAAAAGTACCAAAGGCGAAAAATGCACATTAAAAAAACTTAACAGCGCCACATTAGCGTTCATGATAGTCTATCCTGGCCCCGAATAGTTCCTGGATAATTATCTACACGGGCTCTGTTACTGGTATAAGAGAGAAATCTCTGTTACTGGTATGAGAGAAAAATTTGCAGAGAACGGAAAGTTTTTTTGACCCTATTGCATAAAGAAGACTCAGCGAAAATTTTCCAGCTTTACGAATTTTGCTCAATGTGTATTTTTTGAACCTACAACAGTTTGAAAAATAGTTCTTTTTTTCTAATTATAAAGAATATTCCAAACTATTTATTTTGACAGATGCCGTTGTTGTCTGCATTCATATAAACGTGGAGAATCAGGATGGCCTTCCCACTAAAAATTAAAATTTACAACCAGATGATGCGCAGGAACCTGTGGCTGAAGAGGCGGTAAGGCACTTGCTTCCACAATCATCTGCTGAAGAAGTTCCTCTGGATATACCTCAATCAACACCACGAGGGAACTCCCTCGCTGATGAAAAAACTGTGCCTGCAGCTGCTAGCACTACACCAACTCCTGCTGAAAGGGCTGATCCTGGAACTTGTGGTTCGGTTACTCGCTCAGAAGAATTCCAACGATTTGTGGGTTCTCACTCAGGTTCATCTGCATTGACATCAACGGTCTGGAGCATCGGCCTCGACATCAAACTCGGGAGAATCTAGCTCCTCCGATGATCGGACTGAGTCTCTGCAGAATCCTGGCCGAGTAACTGCATCTAATCACTCTAATCGGAGATAACAAGCTGGAGGCAACTGGCTGTTGCCATGAAAATCAGCAGCCACAACAAATCAGTCAGCGGCACAGTCCCAGTCTCGAGTACCACGAAGACAGCAAGTCCAGAGTGCTCGAAACACAGGTCATATTTTTCCAGCAAGGGATGATTTTTCGAGAAGAGGGAAGAAGTTGAAGAGATCAGCAATCCAGGAGAAGTCGCTTTCATTAAAACATGTGAGGCCATGACTTTGTGGGCCTTGAAATCTTCTCATAAAGTCTACAGGAACGATGACGAAGAAAGAAGATCTCAAAGCGGCAGCACACGTAGCTGTGGAGGAAAGTGAGAGTGCAAATCACAATTGCGGATTCACGATGGAAACTCATCAAGAGCTTCGTAAGCCTTCCGTTGGAGAAGCATTATCCAGTCTTCAAGGACTTGATGGAAGCAATCATGAGCGCTGAATCCAAATTGGATTAGACTTCCTGGATAAGCACAATTTGAAATAAATTGAATTATGTCATGAAATTGGGCGGAGCCGAAATACATAGAATTGGAAATTTGTTTTCAAGTCATTTTATACTTACCCGATTCCTGCTTTACCGAAATTTTGTTGCGTAACAATTTACGTCTACATGAATTGAGGTATAAAGCTCTAAATTCAGGAAATTAATTAAAAGGTACTAAGGAACGTTTGTGTAGTCCTACATTTCTCGATCCACAAAAA